>VDFB02000009.1:43347133-43405452 GCA_007258455.2 Sequoia sempervirens
TGCTATTTTTTGAAAAAAACCAATTTTGTGGGAGATGGAAAAAGAAGTGCAATCTGATTCCAAAAACATTGAAAAAAATATTTTTAGAATCTACAGACAAAATGTGACAAGACTCTAGTTTACATCATCTTCAAATTCCTTACGGTTTAATCGCTATAGGTGCCCGAATGTGGAGATTGTGTTTAAAAAAAAAATATTAGTGTCTAGTTAGGCCAAAAAGTGTAAACCACTATTGTGGGATCACCCTTTTCCCATTTCCCTATGGCTACAGGGACAAGTTTTGTTTAACCATTACTAACTATGTATACAGATTCACTGAGTATTGGAAATTTGGAGCTTAACACTTCCACCTTTGTTGAATCAATTTGGAGCTTAACACTTCCACCTTTATTGAATAAATTTGAAGCTTTACACATTTTTTCATTTGTATTCAATTAAGTCATTTATATTGAATGGTTTAAGGGGATTTTTAAACATGTATCTTACATTTTGAAATTACAAAATTAAATGCAGGTTCACTTATATCTAAATCATGGATCAATGCCCTCTAGCTCCACCCACTCCACCTCGTAACCCCCCACCTCCACCACCTGCATTCGATGGTGCTTGCTTTCAAGAACAAGTCGATGTGAATGTTAGAACCATTTAGGATCAAGTTAATGCTATTCAAAATGAAGAATGTGTTCACCCATTATTGAGGCTTTTTGCATCAAAAATGCAAACTATTGTTGATGTGGTTAGGTCCATGGAAGTGGACTTAGATGAGCATCAACAATGGCTAGAGGAAAGGAGATAGTCCCAATCTAAAGAGGAAAACACAAAGAAATGAAGAGATGCAACTGAGAGCCGTAAAACTTTATTAAGACAATGATCTTATTTTTATAAGAAAATTGATCTTGGATGGATATTTTTAGTGTTGAATTTATGAATATAATAGTATAATGATGAGACAAAAATTTAGCAATAAATATTAAATAATCTATTAATTTAGTGTTTGTTCATTTATAGTGTTTATTCATGCATCATGGTTGACTGATGTCTTATTTGTTGATCATAATTATTGTATATATTTCACATGAACAATCTAATAAACATGTATCTTGATTTCTTCTAAAGATTTTGTTTGAAAGTTGCATCAAACCCCTTTGGTGAACATAATGTTCTTGTTTATGTATCATGATTGAAAGATAATGATTCTTATTCATGATGATTTTATATCTTTTACATGAGTGATCTAATGGCATGTTATCAAGCTTGAAGGTTTTAATGGCATGAATGTTGAATTGATTTGTAATGGTTTTGTTTGATAGTTGTATCACTTCTTATTCTAGAGGGTCCTAACACGGGAAAACACTCTTCCTCTCAACTATCTCTCTCTCCCAGGTCTCTCCCTCTCTCCCTCTCTCCCTCTCTCCCTCTCTCCCTCTCTCTCTCTATCTCTCCCTCCTCTTTGTCTATCTCTCCCTCTCACTCTCAGGTTCCTCTCTCTCTCTCTCCATCTCAACTATATATATATATCCTTCCCTCTATCCATGCCTCTCTCCCTCTCTCTCAAGTCCCTTCCACTCCCTCTCTCTCTCTTGTGAATTGGTTATACATCAATAAATATATAATATATACTATGTATTAAATATGTTATATAATATAATAATATAATAATATACTATACAAAATATATGTACTATATAGTAATATATAATATAATAATGTATAATATAATATAATATATAATATATTTTATATAATACATATTATATAATACATAATATTATATATTATGAATATATGTATTATAAATACATAATACATATTATATAGCATTATGTATTATAAATAATACAAGTAACAAATATCCATTTCGGTTTGGTATTACCAAACCAAAACGGATATTGGCTCGGGATTTGGTTCGGGATTGCCTGACCTAGAAAGTCAACCCAAAAAATGTGTTTTGAAAATTTGCTTAGTTTTCTAAAGTTCGCCCTTGTGGCTGACAACTTTTTTTATTCCAAATTTCATCAAACGAAAAGGGTTTATAGAAAAAATTGTCAACTTTCCACCAATATAACTTTTGCCTTATTTTGAATTTAATAAATAATTATTATTGATTTTTTACCTACATTACGTCTAAAGTCCTGATTAATAGGTTGATTGAAAAACTTCTTTAACTTTCAAACTACTTAAAAAAATTTGAATCTACAAGATGCACCACATTCTATGCTTCACATACTATAGGATAAAAAAAATTGAATTTCATAAATTTTTTACCAAGTTATGGTGGTCAGACACAAACTTTTTAATAATTCTAAAAAGTTCTAATAAAAAAATAATAACTAATTATTTACATGGAAAAAAAATACAAAAAAATACGGCACATCCGGGCATATGTCCTCTACTTATATTGAAAAATTCAGAAAAAAATAAAAATAAAAAATTCTTGTACTTAGGGTGGTCAGACATACACCTACTTCTAATCTTTTTCCTAAAAATTTAGTACCATTACATTGAAATTTCAAATTTTCTCAAAAAAAATTTACTTTTTTCCAAAAAAGGACTAGTAACCTAGAAACTACATTCAATTTGCTACAACTTTTGTTCTTACATAATTTTCAAATTATTTTAATAACCTATTCAAGTTTTTATGTCAAGTTTCCTAACTCTAATTTTTTGAATTTTCATCGCCACTTAGAGGCCTAGTTTGGACCCCCATGATCTTGCACTGACCCTATTATGATTGCTAGATTTCATGATTTGAAATGATCTTGACATCAAGGGGAGGTGGTCATGATAATCCCACACTCTAAACCTTGAATCAACCCCAAGGTTGGAAAAGCAATCAACTAACTTGTTTCCCTCTCGATAAATATCAAAGTTATGGAAACATTTAAAGGACTTAATAATAGAGATAAAATCTCTAATAATATTTTCAATCAACCAACTCGAAGGATGAATTTGTTTTAGGAAATTTATGATGTTCAATGAATCTCCCTCTAACCACACCTTCTTGATCCCATTAGAATTAGCCAACTTCAAAGCATGGTAGGCTGTAGAAGCTTCCACAAATTGGTTTGTATGGATATCCAAAGGGAGCACCACCGTAGAGAAAAACATACCATTATAATCACACAACACTCCCCAACAACTAGCAGGTACTAGATCGCCTTTAGTCACTCCATTGAAATTAATTTTGATTCAATCTCTAGGAAGAGCATGCCAATAAACATTCTCCCTGGAATGCTTCACTTTTACAATAGGAATGGAGATATCAAAAGGGATCCTCCACGTTTTAGCAACTTAGAAATCATACTCAAAAAAAAAAAAAATTTAGGTCCAACCATGTTAGCATTAGAAATCCCAACAACAAAATTCTCCAAAATATTGGAACAAATTTTGGAGGACAGTCTGAGAGGAAACAAAGAAGAGTCCCTAAAAATAATATTTTTCCTTTCAATCCAAATCCACCATGCAACATGAGGAATTATTAAAGACCAAAGAAGAGAGGGATTATTGGTTGGGGCAACCCATTGAGACCACAAATCACATAAAGACAAAGGAAAGACCCAATTTAATTTCAAAAGAGACAACACATGAGCCCAAATTTCCTTGACATAGGTGCAACTAATTATTAGATGAATAGAGTTCTCAGAATCCTCTTCACAAAGAAAACATATGTTAGGTAAAACAAAGCATCTTTTGGATAAATTATCAATAGTAGGCACTTTATTCTTCCCCAACAACCAAATTAAAATATTGATTTTGGGGATCAGCTTAGAGTTCGAAAAGGATGCCCAAAAGGGGGGAGGGGAGTGAAGATCCAACTGTTGATAGAAAGATGAAGCCACATAATACTTACCATTAGAAGAGAAGTTCCACACCACACGATCAAAGAGGAATAACTCAGGAATATGCATCGAAGAAAGTAGCTTTTGGAGATCAACAAGACCCAGGTGGATAGGTAGGATATTTTTCCATCTAACATCAATAATATAATCAACAACTAAATAACCAAAGGATTTGATACATAAATCCTTGAAAGAGATCACCCAAGGTAAATATTTTAGAGGATAATTCCTAATCCACTAGTCATCCCAAGAAAGAATAAATTGTGCAAGTTCCCTTAGAAATGATAAGTCTGGATTTCATCATAAATTTTCAGAGAGTTGAACTAGGAGGAACTTGTTGGGCCTAAAAAAGATCCCTGAACCTGTCACGACCTCTAAGATACTTGCTAGTAATAATCCTCAACCATTTATTGTTTTAAGACAAGAGTCTCCACGGTTGTTTAGCAAGAAAGGAATAATTAAATTCCTTAATCTTCCTTATCCTAAGACCACCCAATTTTTTAGGTTTGCAAACATCTTCCAAGGCCACAAGGTGTATCCATTTCCTTTCTTTATTCCCAACCCACAAAAAGTTTCTTTGGATGTTCTCGATATTATCCAAGAAGAATTTGGGAATCTTAAATAAACTCAACATGTAGACTGGAAGATTTTGGAGAGTATCTTTAATTAATTGGACCTTATCATCATGGTTGAGTAAGGAACCTTTCCAACCAACAAGCTTGGACTGAAACTTATCAATAATACCCAACTAAAAAGAATTAGGGACTTTGTTGGAACATAAGGGCAGACCCAAATAGGTGTAAGGAAGGTTTCCAACATCACACTAAAGGATCCTAGCAATCTTTCTCTTCCTAGGATCAAGGGTATTCAAGAAGAAAATGGTGCTTTTGGGGAGATTGACTTTGTGCCCAGAAGCAACATCATAATTAAGCATAATAGATTTAACAATTTTAATCTCCCTCATAAAAGATTCCCCTAAGAAGATTGTATCATCAACGAATTGTTGATGAGAATAAACCTGACCACTCAAGGAGAATATTTTTGTTTTAATCTCCTAGGTATTTTTTAGAAAAAAATATTCTAATAGTAATAGTTCTTAGAGTAAGGATAAGAGTGTGAAGGGGCTTTCCAAAAAGAAATGTAAGATTGCTAATTCATAATCCTTGCTTTTGAGGATAATGTTGACGTTCTAGAGGATTCTAAGGTCAACTTTATGGGTGATAGGGCTTTGTTTGCCTCTAATAATGTTAAGAATAAATGCAAGAAAGTTAATATTGTATCCCTATTTTGAACAACTTCCTAACATGAATATCAATACATAAGGTATAGTTGTAGATATTGGTCAACCTATTCCTAGCCCTAATCTTATGGAAAGGATTAAGGATAAAAATCTTGTTTTAAAGAGATTGTTAAGGGTAAGGTATTGGTTTTTATTAGATATTAAGAAGAGAAAACCAATTATAAGAGAATTTCCAAGGCTAAGGACATCTCCATTGATGAAGTGCATCATGGTATAAAAGTTCAAACTAGAGAGTCCAATTTGTTTTTTGTATTAATAATAGGTTAAGCATAGTACAACAAGATTACATCATTTTATAGCATTTGTTAGCTATATAGTATCATATAAGTTCATATGTGATCAACCTTATACTATCAACTATATAGAGAAAAACCATGCAACTACGCATGAATTGGACTATACACTTAAAGATTGTAGACTTGTGAACAACAACAAAACACATATTACAAAAATATTAGATTGTAATTAGTATTATCTTTCATTTCTAATTTTTTTTCTCTCACTACAATCATCCAAAGATTTCCAGTTAACCAAGGTGTTGATGGCTTCAAGTTCTTCATTGGAAAACACTTCTTCAACCTCATAGTTGGAATTGGTGAACAGTTGAGGTCCTTTTTCTTCTTTGACACTTTTCCATTTTTTAATCTGCTCTTTGAACTCTTCCTTAAATGCCTCTAGTGCTTGCATAAATATAGCCAAATTGGGTTGCCCCTGTTTCCATGAATGCTCGTACATGATTTATTTTTGGTGAATGAGCACCATTTCATCTTTGAGAAACTTTATGAACTTGCTTTCCATGATCTCCATGGCAGAAACAACCTACAATACAACATTAAAGAATGTGAGTCTTTTATTTGACTTAGTTAGAATACTCTGAACCCCACTATATTTGTCCTCATTTCTTGCCTTCCATATAACCCACAAGATTTTAGTTGTAAGAAGAAACTAGAATAAATGTAATTATTTACTGAGTTTACTATCAAAACCCATTAAAATTTCTTCCCAATTGAATTTCCTATTTAAACCCCAAGTATCATGACCATTCTAGAACAAATTCCAGATTTCATTAGCATAAAAACATTCAAAGAAGATATGATAAACAATTTTAGGTACCCTTCATATTTCACAAATATCAACATAAGTATTTTCTAATTTAAAAGGAACCTTTTGCAGTAAAACATGCCATCTAAAACGAGATTTTTTTGCATCTATCCCATTATGCCATAGATAACATAAAGCCTTTTTCTAGTCTTCATTTTCAAGGTTAGGCCTCCAAGCCTTGTTAAGATACTCAGTGGGAGTGCAAGAATTAAGAATTTCTTTATAAATAGTCTTATTTTGACCTCCTACAAAGGGAGAGTACCCTTCCACTAGATTTCAATTGGTTCATCTTTCTATGAGATGAGGAAATATCAGGGTGGCTCGATTACACTTGATCCATAATGGATCAAAGCACAATTTGTCCACTAAACCTCAATCTACCAAACAAAATCATTCAAATTGAAAAGATTAAACTAAGCATTTTAGTGAAACTGAAAATTCTAAACTATGAAAATAGTTAAATTCCTACTCTAACCCATTTGAAACTTATCTTGTTTTGGAATTGGTGTCGTGTTATTGTGGAACGATGATCCTTTCCCAATCCCATGAATAGTGAGTCTGTTTCAGTCAATTCTATGGAAGAGAATTGATGAAACCATTGTGATAAATGGATGAAAACCTAGTTTATGCTAAATTAAACATGATGCAAACTAAGTTAACATGATTTTATGCTAAAAAATGAACTAATTATGCTATTGCTAAGCTAATTCTAAGCTAAAATATGGAAATCCTAATTCATATACAAACTAAAATGGATGCATGGAAGCCATTAATGAATTCTCTAAGCTATTATGCAATTAGAAATAAACTAAAACAAGCTAAAAGACAATAAAAGATGAGTGTAGACGTAAAAAAGTTCAACAACATAAGTTTTCAATTGAAATATGGATGATTTTCAACAACATAAGTTTTCTCTAAAAAAGATGGATCCGTTTGTCTCCAAATAGTGATCTATTTATAGGAAAGCAAATGAAAAATGGAGGGTTGAGATCAAAAAGATCAATCAATAGTCAAAGATGAAAGGAAGAAGAGGCATGGATCATGGATTCTCATCAACGGATGAAAATGCATGATGGGATTTAATCAAGGGCTCACACTTGCCTCAAACAAACACACTTTTAACCTACTCACACAAGTCAAAGGCAACTTGTTCAAAAGGTTAAAGGTTAAAAATTTCACTAGAAGCTAAGTGAAAATATCCCTTTTTCAAATGATGGAGGAATAAAAATATTCCTTGGAATATTCATTTGGGTGAGGATAAAAGACATTTTTCAAATTAAAAGAAATTCTTAATTGTGCAAAAAGAGGATAAGGGATATTCCATGGGAATATTCCCCCTGAGAGGTAAATTAGTTTAATTGCTAATTAAACAAGGTTTAATCATGCAATTATGGAATTTAAAGAATTAAAGGTGATACTCATTAAATTTTTAAATGATTTAATGAATGGGGGAGAGATGAAATGATATTTAATTAAATAACTTAGGATTATTTAATTAAATAAGATGACTTAGGGAATTAAATTAAATACTTTGATGTATTTAATTTAATGATATGAAATGTTAGCATGAAGGGGGATGAATTAACCTGATTAAATTAATTAGGCTAATAGATGAAAATGATACAATTAATTAAATTAACTAGGTTAATTTAATTAATGAAGCGAAAAGAGGATGGGTTAAAGAAGAAATGATGTTAGTAAATCTGTTTCGAGTGTATGATATTGTTTAGGACATTTTTTAGTGTCTACATTTTTCCCCTCTTTGAAGTGAGGTACCTGTTGCTTCGGTTCAAAGAATAACGCTCTTCGGATCAAAACAACTGCCTAAATAAAATTAAAAAATTGATTTTTTTCAGATGCCCTAGCAAAAGGAATAAACTGATTCCCTGGCCCCTAGAGAAATTGGGCGGAAATTTTAAATTTTGGGTTGATTTCTCGATAAAGGTTAAAAGCTACCCCAAGGGTCTAGAAAGGCTCTGGGATGCAAGAATTATGCCAAAAATAAAAAAAATGATGCAAAATAAGTTCCAAATTGGAAAATTTGGTAAAAATGATGATAAACCCTAGCTTGAAGGTGAAATTAGGGCACAAAACCCTAATTTTCTAGCATAAATAAGCCAAGAAGGGTCACTTTCAATTCACTTGTGCATTCACACTTGAGAGATTCTTGCAATTTTGAGCTTTGACCCTCTGACAAAATGGCATGATGAGAGCTTCCTAGGCACATTTCTGACCGAGTTTGAGAGCATTAGCGGCTTCTAAGTGCAGGACCATCGGTATGTAACTCCAAAATTGATTTGAAATTTGAATTTTTGATGCATTTATTACACTTTGAAATTTAAACTTTGGCAGCATTGCTATATAGCGATTCCCAAATTGTAATTGGTGACATTGAAATGAATTATAGCGACACATATGTATATGGTGAAGCTAGTCACAATTTAAAATTAGGGTTTCTAATTTTAAATTATGATGCATACTTGTATAACGATGCTTTTGCCGATTTAGAAATTACAGTTAGGGTTTCCAAAGTTTAGATATCGATGCCCATGTGTTTGGCGACATATGTTGTGATTTGCAATTTGAAATTCTTTCAGGCATCGCAATTGTACATTAGGTCAGCTAGAGATAGACCTAATAGCAAAAAGCAACAACAGAGTAATGCCAACTCATCATATGAGCACCTGTGCACATGAGCTTCTAAAGATATAGCCTTCCAACATCCAAAAACCATTTTCCAAAACTTCAAGCAAGGATGATCATCAGTAGAGGATTGCAGACCAAAATATTGGAGGATAGTAACTACATACCAGTTCAGATACCGGTCCAGAATATCGGAACAAGCTAGAACTTCAACTTGCAGTTGCAACTCATATATCATGGTGACATCAATGACAACACAAAATATACAAAATGAGATGTTCTTCATTCTTCCAACATGCTTAAAACTAGGATTTTTAATATATTAGGTTTAAAAAGTGCTTTATTAAAAACAACATAATGGGTGCTAGTGAGCTTCGTTTTCGATGTTGTTTGTTGTGTTGGAACCATGATTCCGCACCTGGCATCATCAATCGTCTATCGTTATGTGGCATAGTACTTGGAGATTCCCTACGCTATGTTTTTTCTTATTCTATGTGGCTAGATTGCTACCTTGATTCCACCTCCGTAAAGCAAATAGAATCAAGGGGGGGCATACATCTACCCTCGAATTTGATTTCTAGAAGTTGCATAAGAGGATTTTTGGACAACTAATGAATTTGTGTTGCAGAATGTGGTTCTTAATGTTGTGGTTTTGTAGATAACTACATTGGGATTCATTCTCCCACCTTATGAATGAGTATCCTTTTATGAAATAAAGTGTATCGTTTAGAGTCCTTTAGCTTGCATATGCAGGTAGAGTCATATGGGTGCTAAAGTGGGGGATAAATGTAGCATAGAAAATTGTATGCTCTTGAAGAAAGAGGCAATTTCATGCTTAATTTGGACATATTTTAGCACCCTTGCATTAATCACTCCTTAAAATTACCATGTATAGGCTAGTAAGACCCATTATTTTGGACCTTGAGGCTTATTCCACTCAAAAATCATCTAAATCCTGACAAATAACACTTAAATTATTCAAATTTCAGAAAACCCACCTCAAAAACCTCTGGTTTTGGGGGATTTTTCAATTTTGAGCTAGAAAATCACCAACCTAATTCAAATTTTTGATGGATGTCGGCCTATGAGGTCTAGATAATGATAAATTAGGTATTGACGCCTATAAATATAAATTTTTAGGTCATTTTTCACATCTAGTCATTTTAACAAATAAATTCAAAAGTCAAGTCTTGAATATCTTTCACAAGAAGATTCATAAGTTTATCTACAACAAATTTGAATCTTTAGGACAACATTTAAAGGTTTTTGCAGGTCTTCAAGCTCACTTTTTTTACAAGATATTGCATTTCTTAGGGTTGATCATGGATTCCTATGGAAAATCATGAAGAATTCTAGGGTGGGGAGATGCAACTAGCCATCAAGCCAAGCCTAAGGACCTATTTTCTAAGTGATTCCATCTTCCATTTTCTCTCTATCCTCAGCTTAAGGAAGGTTTTCATGTCATTAAGATTCATTTCTAATTTTATTTAGGGTCTCTTGGAATTATTCTTGCATCATTCTAGTTTCATTTATGCATCTTATTCTTGCATGTTGGAATAGGGTTGCATCTTACTTCAGATTTCCTAGTCTTAGATGCACTTAGGGCTAGGGTTTTTTTGCATATTCCATTATCTCTCTCAAAGTTTAAATACCAATTAGGGGTTTGACCTAGGAAAACCCCCCATTAGAAACCAAATTATATTCTATTTTGCAATTGTTTTCGCAGAAACGGATTCAGGTTTCAGTCGGGGAACAAAGTGCAGAACGAGAGCTATAGATTGAATTTTTTGAATTTCCCAAAATCTAGAAGTGGACTAAGTCACCATCAGTGGCATATGATCCCCACCAAAGGTTTTTTCCAGATCAATTCGCATATTCCAGTACCCATTTTCCTAAAACTGCTTTCTGGGCAGAAACCCTTATTTGGGACTAAGTTGCCCAACTTGGCATAAGTGTCCCAATTGGTTAGAAAATTAGATTTTCCAAAATTTTAGAGATATTTACAATCTTCATTTTGTCCTCTATCAGTTTCCAGGTGCACTCTTTCTATTTGGCTTCTCTATCTTGTTTTATATTGTATTCAATCTATCTTTCT
The DNA here is from genome assembly GCA_007258455.2 of Sequoia sempervirens. NCBI lineage: Eukaryota > Viridiplantae > Streptophyta > Pinopsida > Cupressales > Cupressaceae > Sequoia > Sequoia sempervirens. The sequence goes on from VDFB02000009.1 coordinate 43,358,112, forward strand.
ACATATCACAACATGTTTTCAAACAATTTGTATTTCCTTAGTTTTGCATTAGTATTCAATCTCTTTTATCAATTCTTTGCATCTAGTACTTGTGATTCCTCTCTCCTTTTAGGTACAAAACCCTAGAAGTGTAAGAGAGTCCCTTATTCAAAAAATCTTCGGTTCATTTTGGTGAACCTGCATTTAGAACATTCTATTTCTGATTTAGAGTGCATTTACACCCTAAGAATAGCTTACATTTCCTTTTGCATTGTTTCATTCACATTCTAGGGTTTCATACTTTGCATTAGTGAAAAGCTCATTTAAGCTTGCATTACTACACTTTATTTCCTTGAACAATAGTGAAATTTTCCATCTGCACTTTGGATTTGCATTGTACAACATAGAAGATATAAGCATCCATCAAGAAATTCATAAAAACTAAAAAAATACACCTACTGGGACTCAGTCGCCACCTTGGGAAACTTAGTCCCAATACACATTTTGCATCACTATTTTCAGAATTCAGTTTCCAATTTCTTAAGTTGTTTGTCTTAGTTACTTTTATGTTTTAGTTCAGTTATTTTATATTACATTAAAATCATTAGAACTAGCATCATTTCATTTCATCGCAATTATGGATAGCATTAGATTTTTACAATTTTCAATTGCAGCATTAGTTCCTAGTTCTTTTAGATCAGATTCATCATAAAATGAAAACAAAAAACTAAATGTACATCAAAAGAAAAAATAAAAACAATGCTTCACTTTAGAAAAAACTATATCATCCAAACCTTTTAGTAGTGATGACTTGGATATGTTAGATGAAGCCCTCCAGGGCTTCCTCTAACTAAGTTCATCCACTAAGGTTTTTCATGAAAAATCCAAACCAACCGAAGATAACTTACCTTGCAAACCTTTTAGTCATGATGACTTTGATATGTTAGATGAAGCCCTTCAAGACTTCATCTCACCAAAGCCATCCACTGAGGTTTGTTGTGAGAAACCTAAGACAAAAGATGTCAATGTAATTCAACCTCAACTCATCCTTTACCCACCTTAACATAAGCCTCAACCTCCACCTAAACCCAAGTTTACCCTTTACCCACCTAAGCATGATGTTGTTGCTCACACACATAACACTAGAAATAATCTACAACCCACCCCATCACCCTTACCTTTTCCCAATCCCATATTGCCTAGTGCTCCTCGATTAAATTCATAGATTAGGGAGTATGATCTCATTGAATAACTTAAGAATACTCCTACAAAGATATCCCTTTGGGACCGTCTTCAAAATTCACCAAACTATCACACTATGCTCCAAATAGAATTGCAACAAATAGTGGTTCCTCCTGGTACGAATGCAAATGATGTGGAAACTCTAATACAAGGAATGAATACAGTTAATGTAGACATTACCTTCCATCAACATGAGTTCCCTCCATTAGAGTTAAGGAAACAAAATGAAGCCTTTATGATAGTAGCCCAATTCAATTGAATAGGCATCAAACGAACCCTTGTTGACAATGGCTTTGCCCTTAATGTGTGCAGTGTGAAACTTCTATATAGATTACATGTGGATAAATCGCAAATCAAACCTGATTCATTATCTATTAGAGGATTTGACAATATAACAAAGCAATCGCTCAGTGTAATTACCTTACCTATTATAGTTGAAATGGCTACCTTGCAAACTCCTATTCATTTCATGCCCTATGATCTTTCATACAATCTTCTTTTGGGAAGACCATGGATACATGAGATGCATGCGGTGACTTTGACCCTTCATCGAATAATGAAATATGTCTATAACAAATTTTTTTATCAAGTTCAAATAGACCCTGAGCCTGAAAGTTGCTTTCAACTTGAAAAAGGAACAAGAAGTCCTCTGAACACATTGATTCCAACATCTCACATAGAACCTCTTGAGACTAACAAATAGGAAGAAGAACCCATGTCTAAATTTCTAGGTGATTATTGGGGATCATTAGAATTCACACCTTCATTTATGGGTGAATATATAATCACATGAAAAGAGGATGAAAAACATGAACAACCAACGGTTATGTCAGCTCAGAATTCAGAAGAACCTTCCCAAGCATCTACCTCCTCCACTTTGGAAGAAAATACAACTTACACAACAAAATTCAATGAGATAGATTATCAACAACCGCCTAACCCAAAGGAAATGGAAAGAATTTATGGAAGGGGTTATGAACTTGAGAAAAAATTGGGATATAGTGGTAAAGGATGTGGAAAGAATGAACAAGGAATTTGAGTTCCTATAGAACCTAATACACAAGAGACAAATACTGGTTTGGAATATTCTTTTTCCAAGATAACAAAAGCAAATCAATGACCATCGCTAAACATCAATACCATCACATTTAAACAAAGAACCAATCTCACAATAAAACACCCTGAATTACTTGATATGGATTTACCACCATCATGGGAGTACTTTGAAAATTATGAGGCTCTGAAACAAATGCTAGGTGCTTATGATAATACATTGATGTAGAGCAAAGGAATCAACTAAACCAACTTGACACAATTTGAACAATGACAAAATGCAACTTAAGTCATCTTGAGAACGTTGCTATAATGGCCTAATGGGAACTTAACAAAGAAAACAGCATAAAACTTGCAAATATTTTATTTTATAGGCCTTCCACAACATATTTCCTTGATCCCAAGTCCAACCATAAACAAACTATGCATAGATTTGTTCAAATATCAAGAAAACCATGTTTCTTTGACCACTCTCCACCAAAGTGAAACACACAATCTACCATAGCTCATGAAAATGAATAAATGAATCTTTTTCCTTTAAAGGGTTTTTAGAACATGTAAAAACAAAAAAAAATCACCAATTTTTATCACTTTTTGATGGTGGAATAAAAAGATATGATTTTTTCTTATCTGTTGGAAACCCTAGTTCCAAAACTGAGTAGTCTTCACCAAAAATGTCATAAATCAATAAAAACCCAATTAAAATTGATCAAAACAAGTGAAAATGAAACTATATTCACATATCTAACATTTACAACAGGTCTTAGGTCTTTATTTTATCTGTACAATCCGTACCATTCTCTGCAACAACCTACAACTTCCAAAGAAAACAATGCCATAGGGCTGCCAATGGTAAAATGGTCATAACTTACTCCAAACTCAATGAAAAAAACCCAAACAAATTGAAAATAAAATATATTCATTCCTATATCAATAAAAAATAATTTCAGATCCGTACAACTTCATACAGATCTGTACCATGTAAAAGAACAGGGAAAAACATTGGAAATTGCAGAAAAATTCATGTCTTCTTTCATAAATTCTTGTTCAATCTACATACCAACCCCCCATTCGACTTGGAGGCACATTTTTATGATTTTACAATCAATTTATTCCCCAAACCAACCTACAACTACCATTTAACAACTTTTAAAAAGTTGTCAATTGACAAGAAAAGTTGTTATGACAACACTTGACAACTTTTGACAATGTTTTCATTTTTCAACTAAAAAAACACCAAACCTTCATCAATGACTCCAAATGACTACAAACATATATAAAATTGCTCATTCAACCTTATTACGACATTAAAACACCTAATTTAATGAATTTATACAATATGGCCTCATGGAGGTAGGTAATCAAACAGGTGCTCCTGCACCAAACTCCCAGGGGTAAAAGAATTCAAGCCCCTTTGAATTGTCTTCTTCCTAGTCTTCCAGTTACTTTGTATCTTGTCCTTTTTCTTTTCAATAATATTTGGTCCTTTATTACTTTTCATCTTCTTATTCCTTCTTCTATCAATCATTCTTGCAACTTGGAGGTCCCAAAATTCTATTAGATCATCATATGCTTCACTTTGTCCTTCATAACCTGCACATACATAATCCAAAGAAAAATTAGAAGCAAAATATAGAGACCTTGAGGTCTGCTTATTGTCTTCTTATGCTGCAAACTTCTCTTCACCCATGACCAACTTATCCAATCTTGACACCAATTCACTTCAAACCTCAATGTCCTTGTCTTCTTCTATCTTTACCATTGAATCTTCTTCTACATTTGTTGTCTTCATGTCTTCAAGGCCTTCAACCTCTAAATGCTCTTCTTTTTCTACTTGTTTGAACTCTTCATCATCAACAACAACTGTTGCAACTTGTTTTCTTTGTTCTTCCTTCAATATAGTCTTCATCTTCTTAGCTTTATTTATCTCTTGTCTTCTCTTCATTATAATATTCTCAATAGGCCATGTGACCCATTTTTTGATCTTCAAGTGCCAACTTGTGACTCTTTTGAGCAATTTATCTATCCTTTGCTTTAATTCTTCAATCTCCTTTTGCCTCATCTATTCCTCTTGCTTCTTCTTCTTTTTCCTCTCTTCCTCTACCTACAAATTTCTTCCCAATCTTCTCACCAAATCCATCTTAACACTCTGCCTCACCTAGGTATGTCCACTCACCTAGTCTCTTGGACTTTCTCACTGCACCAACCTACAAGCAACCACACGCACAACCCACAAAAAACTTTCCCAGAGCATCTTTAGGATCTAATACCAATTTGATGTAGAGAAAATGAATCAACTAAACCAACTTGACACAATTTGAACAATGATCCATCATCAACAATGACAAAATGCAACCTGAGCCATCTTGAGAACGTTGCTATAATGGCCTAATGGGAAATTAACAAAGAGAACAACATAAAATTTGAAAATATTTGATTTTATAGGCCTTCCACAACATATTTCCTTGATCCCAAGTCCAACCATAAACAAACTATGCATATATTTGTTCAAACATCAAGAAAACCATGTTTCTTTGACCACTCTCCACCAAAATGAAACACACAATCTACCATAACTCATGAAAATTAATAAATGAATCTTTTTCCTTTAAAGGGTTTTTAGAACATGTAAAAATAGAAATTTTCACATTTTTTTTATCACTTTTTAATGGTGGAATAAAAAGATATGAATTTTTCTTATCTGCTGGAAACCCTAGTTCCAGAACTAGGTAGTCTTCACCAAAAATGTCATAAATCAATCAAATCCAAATAAAAATTGATAAAACCAAGTGAAAATGAAACTAGATTCATTCCTCTATCAAAAAAATCAATTTCAGATCCATACAACTTCATACAGATCCGTACCATGTAAAAGAACAAGGCAGAACATTGGAAATTACAAAAAAAATCATGTCTTCATTCATAAATTCTTGTCTACATACCAACCCACCATTTGACTTGGAGGCCAATTTTTATGCTTGTACAATAAATTTATTCCCCCAACCAACATACAACTACCATTTAACAAATTTTAACAAAAATTTAAAATGTTGTCATTTGACAAGAAAAGTTGTTATGACAACACTTGATAACTTTTGACAATGTTTTCATTTTTCAACTAAAAAAACACCAAACCTTCATCAATGACTCCAAATGACTTCAAACATATATAAAATGGATCATTCAACCTTATTACAACATTAAAACACCTAATTTAATGAATTTATACAATATGGCCTCATAGAGGTAGGTAATCAAACAGGTGCTCCTACACCAGACATCTTCTTCAAAGAGAAAAGTTACCTATGCTATGATCAGTACCAAGCAAAAATATATCAACACCAATGAGAAAGACACAAGCATGGAACCATATGATCCTGAATTTCCTAAATCAAATGCACTTCCCTTGGGAGATACATTTGATATACCAATGGACATAGATGATAAAGAAAAAGTTATTAAAATAGGAAAGTTCCTTGATGATGAAGAACAAGAGGATACTACAACCTTTCTTCATGACTTTCCTAACCTATTTTCTTGGAAATATTTAGACATGCTAGGAATAGATCTAAAAATAGTGACACATAGCATCATTCTTGCTGAAAATGCTAAGCCTATTCGACAAAAGATATGAAAAATGAATCCTAAAATAGCCTTGTTTGATTAAGGAGAACTTGAAAATATCCTTGACATAGGTTTCATTCAACCTATTGATTCTTCTCCTTGGATTTCAAACATTTTTGTAGTTTCAAAACCTAACGATTGTATTAGGATGTGTACGGATTTTCGTGACTTGAATAAAGCCTCTTTAAAGGACAATTTTCCCCTTTCTAATATGAACATGATATTGGATTCAATTGTGGGACATGCTTTGTTGTCATTCATGGATGGATTTTCTAGATATAATCAAATCTTCATCAACCCACAAGATCAATATAAGACAACATGTACAATTTTTTGGGGGACATTTTGCTAGGTTATGATGCCTTTTGCATTAAAGAATGTACGTGCAACCTATCAATGAGCCATGACATTGATATTCCATGATCACATACATAAAATCTTGGAAATGTTGATGACATCCTAGCCAAATCCTTAACACGACAAGACAATGTGAATGTCCTTCAGAAGATCTTTGAACGAATGCGCAAATACAATATGAGACTAAATCCGAAAAAGTGTGTCTTTGGAGTAGATAGTGGGAAACTTTTAGGGTTTATCATATCTCACGAAGGCATCGAGGTTGACACAAAGAAAATTGATGCTATAATCAACATTCCACCTCCTAGAAACATTTCCCAATTGTGCACGTTATAAGGAAGAATTCAATCCATCTATCTTTCCATCACATTCTTAGCTAATCGAACGTTACCTTTCACACATCTCCTCAAAAAGGATGTACATTTTGATTGGAATGAGGATTGTAAATAGGCCTTTGATAGTTTGAAGGAATACCTTACAACTCCGCCCATTCTACAACCCACTATGCCAAGCAAACCGTTCATCCTTTACATAGCTGCATCAACCCATGCTCTTGCAGCATTGTTAGCTCAGCAAGATGACATCGGTAAAGAAAATCATGTTTATTATATTAGCCAAACTTTAATAGATTATGAAACACGCTACACACCAATCAAAAAACAATGTTTGGCTCTTGTATTCATTACTAGTAAATTGTGACACTATTTACTAAATGCGAAAATACAAGTAATGACGAAATTTGATCCTCTCAAACATCTTTTTAATAAAATAGACTTATCAGGACGTCTAGCTAAATGGGTGATGTTGTTGACTAAGTTTAACCTTAATTTTGTTTCACAAAAAGCAATTAAAGGGAAAGTGTGACTGACCACTTAGCCAATGCTCCTCCTTTAGCACTACCTAGCAATGAATCTTTTCCTGATGACAATTTGTTGACAATAGAAGTTCCTACATGGGAATTATATTTTGATGGATCCAAGTGTAGAATAGGCTCTGGTGTTCGGGTTATATTAAATCTGCCCATAGGAAAGCATATTCCCTTGTTGTATTGATTAAATTTCCTATGTACAAATAACACAACCAAATATGAGGCATTAATCACTAGATTATGTGCTATTTTAATCATGGGTGTCAAAGATATTATATCTTTGGTGATTCACAGTTAGTCATTGTAGTCACCTAAAATTGGCCATATCTTGTGACATTCACTTTTGACATCATTTTTTACATCTTACAACACATTTTATTCTAAACCTCACATTACCCCTTTCATCATCTCTATTATTTAATCTATAGCCAATTAATTAAATAAATTTTATTTAATTAATCCATTTATCCTTTAACTAATTAATTAAATAAATTTTATTTATTTAAATTAATCCTTATCCTCTCACATCTCTTATAATTTAAATAATTCTAAATTATTTAAATTATTTCCCTAAATGACTTGATTCACTTTCTAAATCATCTCTCAAGATGACTTCGTCATTTTCCAAATAATCTCTTAAGTTAACTCGATCCCCTTTCCATTCTTCTCTTAAGTTAACTTGATGCACCTTCCATTTCTTCTCCCAAGTTGCACAATCAACTTTCTAATTCCACTACTGCTCACAAAAAGAAAATTTTTATCCCTTCATCCTCCCATCTTCACCTATAAATTAACCCACAACCAATCCATTTGCATGGATGAACTTTCAAGTACCCTTACTTTGTCAAATTATTTCTACTATCTTTCATCCATAATATTTCATTTATCTATTTTCATCTATCATCTTCATCTTAATGTTATGTTGTTGCAACAGTGAGAAACCAACATTCCTCCATCAAAAATCCTTTGAAATCTTGCATTCTCATGCGAGGTTGAGAAGAGCAATGGAGATCAATCAAGTTTAGCATGGAAATCGATTTGCATTTGAATTTATTATTTTGATTTTCATGTTATCTTGTCCTTCATTGTGCTTGTTAGGGTTTCATTACAATTTGTTTATGCATTTTCCCTAAATTTTTACCCTAACTACAGTCATCAAACAAATAAATGGAATCTACCAAGCTAAACATGACAAATTATCAAAATATAAGGATCTCACAATGACCTTGTTGGAATAGTTTGAATCATTCACCATTGATAATATCCCATGAAAAGATAATCGACATGTGGATGCAATGGCGAGTGCGGATTCTCTTATATCACCTCAAGATTGTTCCAAAGACATCATGTTTATTATTCACCCAATCATGAAACCTTCAATAAATGATAAATTTGAAGAAGTGTTAACAACTACCAAGGAAGACTCGAGTGAATGGTATGATACCATATATAACTATTTAAAAGATGGTACCATTCCCGAGCCAACAACAATAAACACCTGAACTCGATTACAAAAATTAGCAACCAAGTACATAATCCTTGTCAATGTGTTATATAGAAGATCCTTTAACGGTGTTTTACTTAGGTGTCTTAGGGATTTTGAAATCAATATAACACTTGAATAGGCCCATGCGGGTGCCTGTGGAGGTCATTTTGGAGGAAGATCCTTAGTGTAAAAACTCATTTGTATGGGATACTACTAGAGAAATATGAAAAAATATTTCTTTGCGTATGTTAAGCTATGTCATAAATGTCAAGAACACAAAAATTTGATTCATGCTCCTGCTTTTGAGCTCCATGCCCAAATACATATTTGGCCATTCTCAGTATGGGGATTGGATCTAATTGGAAAAATTTCACCACCTTCTTCCACTTGACATACATTTATCATTACAACAACCAATTATTTTACAAAATGGGTAGAAGTTATTCCCCTTTGATCCACCACCATTGATGTGACATGTTGTTTCATATTGGAACACATTATTTCCCGATTTGGACTCCCTTCCACGTTAGTTTTAGAAAATGAAATGCCATTTAAGAACAATTACGTGAAGAAGTTCCTGGACACATTTCATATCCAACATCGCTTTTCAACACCGTAATACCCACAATCTAATGGTCAAGCTGAAATCAGTAATAAGACTTTTGAACAAATCCTCAAGAAAACTATTAAGAAACATCACAAGGATTGGCACACGCAATTACAGTATGCATTATGGGCCTATCGAACAAGTGTCTGATTATCTACAGGAACTACAACCTACAACCTTGTCTATGGCACTGAGGCAATCATGCCCTTGGAGTTATAAATTCCTACATTAAGGATTGCTCTTCAAGTCTTATTTGTAATAACACCTATAAGGAACAAAGATTACACCAGCTTGAAATGCTTGATGAAAAATGCATTAACGCTCTTGAGCATCTCCAAGCCTACCCTAAGCAATTACAACATAAACATAATCATCATTTCATTCCTCAAATATTTAATAAGGGTGATTTAGTCTTGTATGAAAATCAATGAAACACTACTATAGACTACGCTGAAAAAGGAAAATTCAGTCCTAATTGGTTAGGACCATATATAATCAATACAAGTTATGGATCTGACGCTTACACATTAAGAGCTAGATGGTACATCCCTCAAAGACCCTATCAATGTCTCACATATGTGTCGATATTATCTCTAATCCCTTTGAATAGTATGAATGATAAATCAGTGTTGTTAGAGCTATAGATTATATCCTATATGCTTTCGCATTGCTTCCTTCTTGACAAACAATTATGTGTGTGTCTTGAGCACTAAAGTGATTATTTAATAGTTACTTTAGGTTTCATACTATTCAAATTCATCTTGTGTGTTATGTTAATTTAGCATACTATACTTAATCACCATGTTGTATCTAAAAGAAACTATAGTAAGTTTTAATTAGATCACATAAGCTTTGTTAAAAGACATTAATTAAGTAATCTTATAAAGGTTATTTAATTAATCACATTGCCATTTAACATTCCACACATAAAGACAAGTAATACAACATTAAAGGCTTATATATATATCAAAAGTTTTATGTACATATCCTCAATATATACAATATCACTAAGGTTTGTGGCTACCAAACCCCTTGGGATCTGGTACTCGCGCTGGTCTAGTAGCAGAACATTGGGAGATGGTAGTATGTGATCATGATTGTGATCCATTGAATCTGAGCACAAACTCTAAGCCCCGTATTTGTCCTAGGACCTCTTGATGTTCCCCTACTATCTGATCTCTCTCCACCTGTAGCCTGGCTACCTTTGACTCTAGTCTCTCAAACTCTGCTAGGGTCCAGGATGACTGTGCCTCTGCTACAGCACTGCATCTGTGGACTCACCTCCTCAAACTCTCATATGTTTCTCATAATCTCACAAATGGCCTGAGTGACTCTAGGTCCTCATTTGCAATGGATGGGGGCATATAATCTGATTCCATCTCCTCCTTGTCCATCTAAATGTTGGCACTATCTTTGCATTTTCTTGATGATAGAGATCCTACCAATCTCTCGTAGCTCTTGCAAGGTAGCAACAATACATAATCAATACACATCATGATATATATATATAAAGAACATGCATAAATATAGTATCATCGCCTATATCTTTGGTAGGCTGAGAAACATCAACCTTGTCCTGTGTAGGGGGCATGGAAGATGTGCTAACCTCTCCATGACTGTGGGTACTGATGTCTTCTATGACTACTACTTGTGATCTAGTCATACGAATGGATGAGGGCTCTCCCCACACATGTTGATCCTCAACTGCTACCTCATAATCCTTGCTCATGAGTGGCTCCTCCTCCTCATCCTCATCCCCTCCATCCTGGCCATCATAGTCAGGATTTGTATCCTCATCATACTCCTCATCAATGACATCGATAAATGTGTCTGCAACCCTGTATCGTGTCTCCTCGGCCTTGTCATCTTTATCATCTCCCTCATTTGGCAATGGTCTTGCATCTCCTATAGGTTGATCAATCAGAAATACAAGAGTTGGTCATGATACTATCCACCACTCCTCATAATCACCTATGGCACTGACGTCATATGTGTCAGAGGCTAGATTCTCATCATGATCTGAGTACTCAGAGTCACTCTCAAAATAATTGTCTAAAGTGAGTCGTACTGTATCACCTGGTCTCCAAGAACTCTGCACTAATCTCCTAAAAAAGGGGTCATGCCCTAGGTGGTGTATAAATCTGCCCAAACTGTCGCATGACTCGATCATAGTAGAAGGGATGTACTACTTGGTCATGTCAGCCAACCAAAAATTTGTCTAACTATAATCTCCTCAACTCCCTTGTGTGATTTAGCCACTAAAGTGTAAGCTGATAGGGTCTCCACAAGATCCCATCCTCCTCTAGTCGGTCAAATCTCACTCTCTGAAAGTGTAAATCCCCATACTACCACAACTATCATAGAGGATAGCTAAAGGCTCGAGGATACCCCACTATTGTTAGACAAGAGAAGCCAGTAGGTCTGGTACATGTGATATGCTCAAGGCACCAAACCTGTAGAATTGTATAGTGCACCATGCTATCCACCTCCCAAAACACAAACCATCCAAGATCATAGTATAAATGCACAAGGATACAACACCCCCAAATGTATATTACCCTGTGCTCCACCATCTCATATATCAAGTATACTAGTCCTCCCTCTAGGTGCATTGCACACCCATCTAGAATGAGTACTAGTGCAACTATGTGCATCATAATCTATCTCACCACCGGGCTCATGAATATAGCAGTATAGCAAGATCCGTCCATTCTCTCAACTACTCGTCATGCACTGGCCCATCTAGGAAATACTACATGTCACCCTTCTACTCATAAAAAGTACAATCTCTCTGGAAGTGTACCCACTCTCCTTGAATAGGAACTCAGAGGATATGGTGGACGTCCTCTATAGTGATCATCATCTCACCAGTAGGAAGGAGGAATGTACAGGTGTCTGCATCCCAACGCTCAGCTAGAGCCATCAACATCTCATCATGGTACCTCATGGGGGGCATGAGATACACCCAATATATCCAAATAGCTTACAAGTGCTTTGTGCCTTTTGTTGAAAGTACAAGGGCTAGGTCTCCAATAAAGCTAAGTTTCTTCCCACCTAGATGCTAATGTGAATGGATAGGTACCTATCAATAAAGTAAAAATATATCCTATAAGCAATCTCAAATCTGTAAATTTTACATTATTCATCATAAAAGTGTGCTAAAGTCCCTTTAGTGTGCTTTCCTAAAGGCCCTAGACACTTTAGAACCCTTTTGGGACACTTCGCAAAGAAATGAAACACTTTGCAAACAAAAGGGACACTTTGCAAACAAATGGGACACTTCGCGAAAAAAGGGGACACTTTGCGAACTTTTTTTCCAAGATCCTAAATTAACCTAGAAATGCATAAAAATCATTACCTAATTGCGTAGAAACAAAACAAAGGTAGCAGAATCAACTCACCTCATGTTGATGCTCGCCGCGTGCCACCTGGTCTCATAGCACGTCCAGTCTCACAAGCTCGTAGCCCCGTCTGATCGACATATTTCACTATTCTCTAATCACTCTCAAGCTACAAGAAGCTAAAATGACAAAGTAACAATTTACTTCACTCTTATGTATGTTTTGTTGAATACCCAAGATATTGAGAGGGGGGGTGAATCGGTATCTTCTTAAACTTATTGAACAAATACCATCCAATTATCCCAATGCATATCACATTCAAGATAAGCAAGAGCATTAACAAAACATGAAATCACACAACACATGAACACCGGGATTTTTATGTGGAAAACCCAAAATGGGAAAAACCACGGTGAGGGTTAGCTCACAATATAGTATAGTCGGTTATAAAATATTACAAAAGGGTGGCTCACTACCAGGATTCACTATCCAAAATGGGAGGCTCACTACCTATAGAAATATAATGACAAAATGGCTTACAGCCAGAAAATGAACTAATAAAGTACACCTAACAAGTGTTGATTTGGTTCTTTTGAAGCTTAGTAAACTGACTTAACACACTTCATCATTTTTGCACTTCTTCACATTCGTAACTCCACAAATTTATTCCTCATCCTCAAAACTATCTAACATATATATTTGATTCATCCACAAGCATCAATTAGGTCGGCCTAATTAGATGCAACCATTATTCACCAAAAATCAACTGTCAGCTCCAAGCATTTACAAAAGCTTTCTAAAAAAATAATTTAAACGTGTAACATGCTACATCATGTTGGAATGGACCTAAGATAGGTCAATCATACATCCGCACAACAAAATTAATTCATCACAACATCAATTGTACATTAGGTCGGCCAGAGATAGACCTAATAGAAAAAAGCAACAACAAAGTAATGCCAACTCATCATACGAGCACCTGTGCACATGAGATTATGAAGATAAAGCCTTCCAACATCCAAAAACCATTTCCCAAAACTACAAGCAAGGATGATCATCAGTAGAGGATTGCAAACCAAAATATCGAAGGATAGTAACTGCATACCGGTTTAGATACTGGTCCAGAATACTGAAACAAGCTAGAACTTGAACTTGTAGAACTACAACTCATATATCATGGTGACATCAATGACAACATAGAATCTACAAAATGAGATGTTCTTCTTCATTCTTCCAACAATCTCCCCCTTTCCCATTGATGGAAACATGTGCCAAAATTTACAAAACTTTCTATATACAACAGTTCAACATTCTCTCCATAGCATTCTCTCCCCCTATCACTTTTCTCTCCCCATTTGACATCAAGGAAAAAGGGTGGTCCAAAAAGAAATATAAAAATTGGAAAACATTACCTGAAGGATGGTGATCCTTGAAGCTCCTTAAGAATACCTTGCCAAAATCCCTTTCCATTCTCCCAACCCTTCTTAGCAGTAATCAACATTTTGTTCAAGGATTCCAATTCCACTAGAATTTCCTCTACATCATCCAGAGTATCTGGAGTCAGATTTATCTTTTCAATTTTCTCTACACTTTCCAAAAGATTGGAAACCAAAGTGTACTCCATTCTTACAAGGTCACCAACTCACCAAATTTTTTGATGATTTCTCCCTTCTGCTTTTGTAAAATAAATATTTTTTCTCTATGAGCAAAGATGGCATTCCAGGTTGATCTGTCTCTATCTTTAGATGCATTGTAGGTACCAAAGATACCAGTCAAGTAAGACTCAATGGATTCCATAAGATCCTTAATAATCTGAGTGGTATCTAACCACTTCAAGCAATAAGTAAGACAACATTTTCCTTAGATTCACAAGTTTGCACAGCTTCCAAATTCTTCTCAACATTTGTGTGTGCTAGAGCACACTTGTCTTGAAGTGCCAACAACCTTTTCTCTGCCAAATTCTCCTCAACTTATTGCTTTGTCTTCTCACCAAGTCCGGAGGAATACTCCTTAAAGGAGTCCAATAACAGTCTCAAATTCTCTACCCGAGTGAGAGATGTATCCATTGAAGTATCGAGTGTGGCCTCCTACAAAGCTTTAAGAGCATCATCAATTATTTTTGTCCCTTTCTGGTGTGGTTCCATAATTTCTCTTCTACCAAATGCATGTAATGCATTTCCTAACACCAACTTATGAATAGGAGAAATTTTATCTAACTCCACACAACCTTGAATCATGGGAAGTTGTAGAAGCTCCAGAGGAATCACCAACTGGACTTTGATCTACTTGGATAGAAATCCTTTCAAAACATTAGCGGAGGAAGATTCTCTAAGAAATATCTAAGATTCTACAACCTGCCTTTGATTTTCTTCATTCTTCCTGGAAGATTCCCCATTTTTCTCTTCTTCCTCTACATTTTTTTTTCTTCTTCCTTCTCTTCTTCATCTTTATCTTCTTCTTTTACATCTTCATCTTTGTCTTTGTTTCCTTCTTCTTCATCATTTCCTTCACCTCCATTTTTATCTTGTTCTCCTTCAACATTATCCTTTTCACCTTCATTGTTATCCTTTACTTCTTCAACATTATCTTTTTCACCTTCAACATGCTCTGAGGGAACATCATTATGTTTCTCTGGCTCAACTTCTCCCTCATTTTGTTTCTCCATCTCCAAAAGATCATTTGAAATAATTGTATTTGGAGGGATCTCTGCATCATTTTTTTCCAAAGGAATACATGTATCACTTGTACCAGAAGGAATATCTTCCTCAACTTCTTCTGCAGAAACTTCTTCTCCTGACTTAGGTGCAGAACCAGAAGGTAGTGCACCAAGCATGCCATATTTTTCAGTTGTATCTTTGATTACTTCTACAGTCTCCTTCCTTTTTTTCTTTATCTACTTGTCCTTTTTCATTATATTGTTCACTCTTTTCTTCATCCAAAACATCTTTGCACATATCTTCTTCAGGGTTGCCAAATCATTTGGGGTCAAAGAAGACCCAATTTTCTCAAATGCATCATTTCTAATCTTCTCATCTAATTCAATATCCTTTGTTATCCTCTTCATCAAGGCTACCAACATTTTCTCAAGAACATTATTCTTTACATCATTCCAGTTGACATTCAATGTGATAACATATTGAATAGTGGCCAAAATTAATGTTTTTATGTCCTCTCTACCTACTTGATCATAGTACTTTGTTGTATGCTTTAGAATATCTTCAAAATGTAACAAGGAATTGAGTATTGCCTCTAATATGAAAGGGGAACAAATTCTTACCAAAGATTCCTTTTGTCCTACCTACTCTGGGGAGGCTTCTTCAGACACTTTTGCTTTCTTCGATTCTGGTTTGGTGTGCACATGAACACCAAATTCCTGTTCTTCATATTCTTCAAAGGATGATACAATATGAAGTATTTTGTTGTCAACACTAGCTTCTTGAGAAGCACCTTCACTAGAGGATAAGCATCCTCTTCTCTTCCTTACTAAATTTACTATAGGGTCCTCCTCCTCTTCCTCTTGATCTTCAATAATGTTAAGATTTTTCCCCCTTGTAGCCTTTTCTTTCTTTCCTCTCTTACTAGATGCCATCAGAAGAGTCTCTTTCCTTTTCCCAGATTTTGTATTAGGTCTAGAAGGAGTCATTCCTTTGCCTTTATTAGGAACATTGGGTTCTACCTTTACTATAGGAGCTACAGAGAGCTTAGAAGGAGCAATCTTGTTGGATCTCCTTGTTCCTAATGATTCTCCAGCCATCAACGCTCCCATAGCTCTACCTTATGTAATCTACTCAATAGTGAAGCCTGCCTCTCTAATCTTCTTATCTTCATTCTTTCTTATTATAGGCTTCCTATTCTCCAAGTGTACTTCCATGGATTTCTCTGCATAAGTCCCAACCCTAGGTTCATTGACATCTTTAGGACTTTTCAATAGTACCTGCACATAACCTTTGGCTTCATCTTCAGTAATCTCATAACCCAATGGTTGAATTCATATAGTTCAGGGTTCAATAGCTTTAATCATACATTCATCAGAAGAGACATAAAGATGATATCATTCTTGTATTTCTCAAAAACTTTCCTTGGAATCCTTTCTCTCTCATTCATGCTGTAGACACCTAAAAATGACCTAGGCCTGCAAGCTTCATTTTTACCACTTTCATCCTAGCATAATTAATACATTTAATTATGTCCTTGGTCCACATTCAATTATTGATTAAATAATTCATAATTATTTAATTAATCACGTCCTTTTATTCTTCATGATTATTAAATAAATAAATTTCATTTATTTATTAAATGTCATTAATTGTCTAAGTCTTCCCTTAATTAAATAAATTTCTTAATTTATTTAAATTCCTTTCTCCATTAATTCTTCCTGATTATTAAATAAATGAATTTCATTTATTTATTTGATATGTCACTAATTGTCACAATTAAATAAATTTATTAATTTATTTAATTATTCAGTCTTATCTTCCAAATTAAATAATTATTTTTAATTATTTAATTACTAATTTCACTTTTCACTCATTTTAAATAAATGAAAATATTTAAAATGATTTCATTTTATTAACTTTCACTCTTTTTAGTAAATAATCTGAAAAAGATTATTTACTTGTCACACAAAATCATCATTTTGAATTAATTAAATTCAAAAAAATATTATTCTTTCAAAAATCAAGTAATCGGGCAGATTCTTGATTTTTCAAATCTGATCTTCAGTCCAAATCTTATCTTCTTGATTTTTTCGAATCTCACAAATCAGGCAATCTTATCTTCTTGATTTTTCGAAAATCTTTATTTCTTTAATTAATTTCCTCATTTATTCTCCACCGTCGATCCGATTATTTGAGATATTATCTTGACCATTCGATTAATGAATTTTCCCTAACCCTAATTAGGGATTCTCATATTTAATCTGGACCTCTCATTCTAGGTCTTTCTTGGAATTCGATCTGGCCCGTCCATTCGAAATGACATTTTCTATAAAATGTCATTTTCCTCTCACTTTTGGATTATGCACAGACACATTACATTTTAGGCATTTGCACACTTAGGTTTCATAGCAATTCCAATACTTATTATTTCTATTTGATCAAGTTTTAGCATTATTAGGCATAGACATTGGCAATCATAGTCATAGGCATAGACATAGGCACAATTTTATAAATCCTTCAACATTTGCATAGGACTTGGACATTATCATAGGTTGCTCATTTGAAATCTGAGGGCCTCATTCGTTTGCTGCAAACTAGAAGGTGTAACAAAGGTGAACCATGGAAGATGAAGATTTCTGGTAACATTGTTCCTTTTATTTTCATGTTTATTTCCTTTGTGCTTTGTTATTTCATTGGATTTTGATGTTTACTATCTAATAAGCTAACCCATCTAATTTTCCATTGATACATTTGGTGAACCCGACGTGAACACGACTCTGTTATTTGTTGTTATTTCCATACGGTATTTGTGTTTTCTATCATTTTGCAGGTATAGGTACGG
Source organism: Sequoia sempervirens (assembly GCA_007258455.2). Classification (NCBI taxonomy): domain Eukaryota; kingdom Viridiplantae; phylum Streptophyta; class Pinopsida; order Cupressales; family Cupressaceae; genus Sequoia; species Sequoia sempervirens. The sequence goes on from VDFB02000009.1 coordinate 43,376,168, forward strand.
AGCGACGCAACCGTTTTTTAAAAACATCATGACGCATTTGATGCGTCGCGATGCATCCGCAAACATAAGAGTCGCAATCGCTCTGACAAGCTGCAATCGAGATCTAGAAAGCCGCATTTGATATATTCAGCCACATTCGAAGTCCTGAATGATGCATCTGCTCTGTCGCGCCACATTCGACTGGTAAAGATTTTCTTTCATTTTTAACATTCTGGTTTTTCGGGTTTTAGGGTTTTCTGGTTTCTGGTTTTTTTCCTGGTTTTTATGGTCTTCTGATTTCCTGGTTTTTCATTCCTACATGTTAGCTAGCCTAGGGTTTTGTGTTACTAATCTTCATTTGCAGCGTGTGGCGGTTATTATTCATGTGTCAAAGATCATTTCATAAAGAAACTACTAATCTTTTGTCTGCAGATTCGAATGTCGAAGACGGAATAAAACAAACTTTGTGCTTGTTCTTCTTTTTAGATTAGCAAACATTTAATTTTGGTGCACATAAAAAGAACTTCCATGTCTACTTTGCTTAACTATGTTTGCAAAATGGTAGGTGAGTATGCTCTCACTTGGTGACAACCTTGTGATCAGAAAACCAAACCCATTTTTATCTGTTATTACCCTGACTTGGTATATCGGAGTATCCTCTCCCCTCGCGCTTTCAGGCGATCTTGGGTGTAAGAGAAACGGTTACCAACTCTAGAAATTGGGCCTACCTGGGGATTTCATCACCCCAACACGACTCAAACCGGTAATGGAGCTAAGGCCAAGCTACCCCCGACCGGTATATAAATGTAAATATTAAGGGAAAACCTAAGATTGCGAGTGTGGATGTGTCATACGGATGGAGTTGTACTCCCTTAAACCCTATTGAGCTTAACCTCTTCAGGCTAGAGTGCCACCTTAATGGTGATTAATCTCTTGCCCCATGTATGGCCACTCAAACGGGGGTCTCGAACTAAAAACCTTTGTGTAGTAAGCCAAAAACCTTCTATTTGCTAGTGCAGCACCGGTCGGTGTGAAGGCATCCACACTTTCGCAGTTTGTAGGAGAGGTGATCAGCTCGCCATGGGAGTTTCATGGGGGTTGGAAGCTTGGTTGGCCTGAGAAGAGAGTGCACTGTAAGGGGGAGCCTGTGCAGCCAAGCTTATGAATTCACACGCTACAGATATGCGGTTGGGGAAACCCACGTGGAATCTAGCAAATACTGTCATGGCCTAACCTAGGATTGTGCTTATCTGATGTGTGTTTGGTTACTTTTAAAACACTGTGCTTGTCAAGTGCTTTCTGGACTTATCACATTTACAGCTCCAAACAAAACACTTAATATCAAACAGATCAAATTTTCCATCAAAAACAACAAGACAAACTTTTTGCATCTATCAAACTGCATTTAACTTTTTGAATCGCAATCGCTCTGATCAATCGCATTCAAACTTTCAAATACCGCATATGCATGCGTTGTAACACAACTAAATAACATTAAGTCGTATATGCTAAACCGAGTCACATTTGTCTGATTCTGAGTCGCATTCGTTCAATCTGCGCCGCATTTGCAAAACTGAGATGCAACTGACTATCATTGAGTCGTATTTGCTAAACTGAGATGCATTTGTCTGATTCTGAACCGCATTTGCAAATTCGAGACGCAACTGAAACTTCAAACGACGCATTTTCCTATCAAAATTTAAAACTTCATATAGAGTCAAATCTGAAGTCTTCATTTTGTCGATCATTTGTCAAACACTGTTTCCAAGGAGATTCTGTCAGAAACCAAGTCTGAAATTGCTCAAAGTTTCAACCATTAGTTTGCATTGGTCACCATAGGTTTCATCCTCCATCATTTTTAGGTACATGCATTTGACATTAGTTTATCCCTAGGCTTCAAATCATTGCATACTTAGGATTAGGCAAATCTTAAGCACAATTTGCAACATCATTGCTTTTGAAATTAGGCTCTCTTGGACTAAGTTATCAAACCCCTTTTTAGTCATTGTCCTCTTTTGTGAGATTTTTCCAACTCAAAAGTCTAGTTAGGAAAACTCACTAGTCATTTAGACCTTGTCACCTTGTCATTTTCAAACAAAGTCCTTTGGAAATCAAAATTGAAAACAAAGTTTGAGCTTAGAAGTGCTTAGATACCCTCTTCTTAAATTGCATTATAAGTCTACACATTGCATATGCTATTCACAAAAATCCAAAAACATTGGTCATTCTAGTCGTCATTTTGAACTTAGACTTCGCATAGTGTCATACTTGCATTTAGTTGTCATCTCCATTTTGAGCAATATCATTTTATGGTGGAAACTAGACTCCAAAAACAATGACAAATGGCAAACTTTCGACAAGACCCCACTTCCAGTATTGACAATCCTACACATGACCCAAATTGGACCTTTTACGATCCATTTTCCAATTCAGACAATCAACCTCCAATTACAATGCAATCCTCATCAAATAGTCCATTCAAACCATTCTTGCAAAAAGATGAAAATGGTCAACTACTTGAGGAAAACTTAGAGGCACTAGCACAAGACCCAGAGGCCTGTCAATTCATTGAAACAATGGTCTGTCATGACAGAGACAGATACTTAGCCATCCTCTTGAGTGAAGGAGCTAAGTTACCACAAGGATTTGACATTAACACACTAAATTTGACACCTCCTGACCCTAATACCAACAACACACATAACATGTCACATAGTGGTCAACTTCCAAACACTATGAGCAATACTTTTGTTGACACTACAACGACAGTGCATGCCACTCCCAATGCCCCAAACACCTCCAACATCCCCAACATCACAAAATATTGAGGCAAGACAAACCCCATTGAACATGTTCGTGAATTTGCAACCAATTGTATGGACATCGCCTATGAACAAACATATTTGATGAGACTTTTTTCTAAAAGTCTAGCGGGTCCTGCCCTTGAATGGTTTTCCACCCAAAAGGATATCCGGACATGGGATGAGCTTAAACAAAAATTCATAAGAAATTACACGTACAACATCGACATGGATACCTCTATCACTAGCTTGTGCAATCTCACGCAAGAGGATGTTGGTGAGACATTTATCCCATTCTTTCAAAAATGGAGAAGCCTCGCTAGTCAATGTCACATTGACATCCCCGAAAGGGAAAAAGTTGACATGTTTGTCCAAACACTTCTGGGGCCCCTAAAATATGCACTGCAAGTACATTGTTGCACAAAATTCATAGACTTAGTTGAAAAAGGGGTCCAGATTAAGAAATCCCTTATAGCAAAGGGAGAACTGAGGTACGGTCCCAAAAACACAAACGTCAATCCACCCACTGACAAAAATAAATATTGGGTTAAAAATAAGCACGTTACAAATGACGGTGTTGTTGACGCCAAGACTGTAAACATTGTGGGTCCTGTACGGCCCTAAAGGGGTTCAACAACAAAACAAACCAACAACGACATTGACACCTCCTCCCAATATTCCTGCAAATAACCCAAGTGGTCGAATAATCGGGGACAATAGTCAGATGAGACAATTCCCTAAGGGTCGCACATACACTCCTTTGGGTGAACCCATTGAAGAAGTCCTTAGGAAATGCCTCCAGCATGGGGTCATCATACTTCAAGAACCAAAACCATATGACCCAGGACAATTCAAACCTGCATGGTGGAATGACAATGCATTTTGTGAATACCATCGAGCAAAAGGACATACAACCTCCAACTGTCAACAATTGAAAAACCTAATACAAGATCTTATTGAAAGTCGCACCATCGAAGTAGGTGGATCACAGTTCACCTCCAATTCAGATCATACTATCCATAAGAATCCACTGCAGGACCATGGTTCTCATAATGCTTCCACCTCAGGTCCACAGAATCAAGCTAACTTCGCCCAAGCCAAGTACGATTATTCTAGTGGACCAATTATAAATAATGTCTGAACTGACGATGAATACATCAATACCATTACGGTCAAGAGAGCACCCCAATGTAATGCTACTACTCATAGTGGCAAGGTCACTATAGCTGGTCCACCTCCCGCTAGACAAGCCAAAATCATCATACCGGGCCCATCTGCTAAACAGTCACAACTTGCTCCATCTGCTAAACAGCCAAAACCTGTCCCGACCACATAGCAATGGAAACCCAAAAGTCAGTTCAACCTCATAGACCAGTTAGGAAAGACTCCTGCGCAAATCTCTATACTCGAGCTGCTTCGTATCTCTCCCGCGCACAAAGAGATCCTAGATAAAACCCTGCTAGAGTCGTCGGTCCCGAAGGACACTCATGTCAATCAATTTGAAACCATGGTGGGATATCTCACTATGCCATACCACGTCACCTTTTTGGATCAAGACTACTCATCACCTAAAACCAACCACAATGATGCATTGCACATAGAAAATTTTGTCCACAAGCACAAAGTTAGATGAGTTTTAGTAGATGGCGGAGCAGGATTGAACATATGCTCCCTCAAACTGGTTAAGGCTCTAGGGTTCTCTGATGCATGTGTAGACCCAACAAAAAGTATAGTGATCAAAGCATATGATGACGAGGAACGCTCTTCCCGTGGCGTTATCTCTCTCCCTATCAGAGTGGGACCGGTCATTGTGGAAACAACCTGCCAGGTCCTGGATTTGGAACTACCATATAACATCTTGCTTGGCCGTCCATGGATGCACGCCTTAAAAGTTGTTCCTTCCACATATCACCAATGCCTAAAATTTCTATTTGACGGCACAGAAATAACCATATATGGAGATCCCGACCCTTTCCAATATTGTACAAACTTAAGGGGAATCTCCAAAAACCGAGTACCTATTAACTGAGAAGCACCTGGCTCCTCGTCATCCAAATACATTGACCCATCTACACTCACATCATCTTCCACATCCGCTCCATCTACATCTTTCGCCATACCACCACCTTCCACTAGCCCTAAGGCTGAATCCACTGTCAAAATCTACGACCTCGGTTGTGGAGAGTTCAAACTAAATACAACATATAGCATAACAACAATACCCCAGTCTCCAAAGATATATGGTCGGCCATGTTTCAGAATGGAACCTCAGGAAACTTTCAAAGTCCCACCGAAAATAGTTTTTTATCAAGTGGGGAGATATGAGTAATGAAGACCTTGCTAACATTACAGGATGGATCTATAAGGATACTATGGCACTACCCCCATTACCAGTTCAAAGATATGGCAAGGGTTATGACATCATGAAGGCTAAAGGCTACGATGGTACTAGTGGCCTAGGAAAAAATAAAACTAGCCGAAGGGAACCCATAGAAACTTTTCAAATTCTGAAGTATCTTGGATTAGGGTTTGGATCACCCGACAATGACGATTGACGTACCTTTGGAATTTCAAATGAGCAAGTACATGCTTCGGACAGTGTCGAGACTGCTAGGGAAACCCTCACCGAAACAGACTCCCATGAGTGGGAATTTGGCTCAGAACGATCCCTAAGTGACTGTTGTCTTGATGATTTGTTTGTCGAACCAGGGGAACTAACCTCTGAACAACGGTTTTGGAAAACATTCAAAATTGAACAGGCACCAAATAGTCAAAGTCCCATTACCACTTCCCATGACATACAACAACCACCATATGAACCTCCTCAGTCTAATCCATCTGAAGTATCAGACGACATTGACAACCAAGGCTCTAAATCCTTCACTCCGTATTTTGACAACGAATATGACACTAGTGAAGGAGAATATTGGATAGAGTCCAATATAGAGTTGGATGATGATAACCTCATCTACAACATCACTGAACCCATCTGCATGCTATCTGCATCCTCACCTCCATTCACCAACATTGACGATGGCATTTCCTTAGTTTACCCTGAACTAGTCGATTGTGACCAACAAGGACTGCCAGTCCTGGACACATTTCAGAATGATGAGGCAATTGCTGAATTTATGGGATTACGAGAAGGCATACCCAGTGGGGACCACAAATCAGGATTCGCCATTGATTTAGACTGCACGACATACTTCGGCGAGACTGCTCCGTCCTCTAGTCGCAAAAGCAAAAATAAAAATAAAGTAAAAAGTGAAACGTCTCTAGGTGAAAACCGAAAGGCACCTCTTGACAATAAAATAGTAAAAATAAAGGACATATTTGTGGGTGAAAACCTCTCTGAGGCGCCCAAAGATGGAGGACTAGACTTTCTCCCCATGCAACAGGAGAAATCGGCTATGCTTATCGAGGACACAATAGAGGATAACATTTCAACTGCAGAAGACCCCAAGATGGTCCTATTTGTTGCATCATTGACTGACGAAGAGAAACCAGAATTTCATAAATTCTTTGTAGAACGAAAAATCAATTTCACATGGTCCTATGCTGACATGCCAGGATTGGACCCAGAACTGGTTCTGCACCATCTACCACTATTACCTAATGCTAAACCAGTCAAGCAGAAGTTGCACAAAATGCATCCCCAAGTTGCTCTATTGGTCAAGGCCGAGTTAAAGAAATTGCTAGACACCAGATTCATACGGTCTATTGACTATGCTGAATGGATTTCTAATCTAGTCCTGGTCACAAAACCAAATGGGTTGATCCGTGTCTGTACAAATTTTCGAGACCTAAATAAGGCATGCCCAAAGGATGACTTTCCTTTGCCAAACATTGACATCATAGTGGACCTTACAGAAGGATATGAGATGCTATCCCTTGTGGATGGTTTCTCCGGCTATAATCAAATCAGCATTGCTCCTGAAGATCAGCACAACATGGCATTTACTTGCCCATGGGGTACATACTGTTGGAACGTCATGCCATTTGGTCTCAAAAATGCAGGTGCCACATATCAAAGGGCTATGACCACGATCTTCCATGACATGATGCACAAAATAATGGAAGATTATGTAGATGACCTATTAGCCAAATCAGCAACAAGGAAAGATCATTTGAAGGTACTCGACATAATTTTCAAGAGACTTGAAGAGTACAAAGTTTGGCTAAACCCTAAGAAGTGTGTTTTTGGGGTCACATCAGGTAAAATATTGGGATAGATAGTTTCCCGAAGAGACATAGAAGTCGATCCGGCAAAGGTCAAAGCAATCATAGACATGCCTCTGCCCAAAGGAATTAGTGAACTCAGAACTCTGCAAGGCAGAGTACAATCTATTCAACATTTCATAGCCCAACTGGCAGATAAGTGTCACCCATTCCAGTGTTTGTTGCGCAAGGGTATCCCCTTTGTATGGATGGATAAATGTCAAAAGGCCTTTCAGCAAATCAAAGATTACCTGCTTTCAACACCAGTCCTCATGCCGCCCATTCATGGAAAGCCATTGATCCTATACATCTCGACTACTAGTTCAGCACTGGGGGCATTACTGGCACAAAATGATCATGAAGGAAAAGAAAGAGCCATCTATTATATCAGCCGCACACTAATAGGGTATGAGTTGAACTACACATACATTGAACGTGCATGCCTCTCTGTTGTCTTTGCATCCCAAAAACTAAGACACTATATGCTCAGTCACCAGACACAACTGGTCACCAAGATTGATCCACTGAAATATCTCTTAAGTCGGGCGGCATTAACAGGCTAGTTGGCAAAATGGGTCATGATACTAAGCGAGTATGACATACAATATGTCGAGCGTAAGGCAATAAAAGGACAGGTAATAGTAGATCAACTGGCAGATGCACCGATTCAAGTTATTCATCCACTAGTAACTGATTTTCCTGATGAGTCCATTTTTCATGTGGAACCGGCAGTACTATGGAAGTTATATTTTGATGGATCTCATACTAGTCATGGCTCAGGCGCTGGAATCTTGTTTATCACACCACAGGGGGATTCAATCCCTAAGTCATACCGGATTGCCTTCCCTTGTACAAATAACATTGTCGAATATGAAGCACTAGTCACAGGTCTCAAGATGGCAATTAAATGGAAAATTCAGACGTTGCTGGTATTCGGGGATTCCCAGCTTGTTATCAACCAAGTGAATGATGACTATGAAACAAAGGATGAGAAGTTGCTTCCCTACAAGAGGATGGTGGATAGTTTCCTGACATACTTCCAATCGATTTCTTTTGAACAAATCCCCAGGGCCCAGAATAAGGCAACTGATGCAATGGCTACTATTGGTTCTCTCTTGGACATCCCTAAAAATGTGTCACAATTTGAGTTCTTAGTAGAACAGCTTCTGATACTGGCATGATATCCCAGAATCAGAAATGGTTTGCGAACTTGTTGGTCCCAACTCTCGCGGGTATCAGGATATTTACGACTACCTAAAATCTCAAACCCTTCCACTGAACCTATCCAATAACCAAAGGAAGTCCTTCATCTAAAAATCTGCAAAGTATGCCATCGTCAGTGACACCCTTTACTGCCACAGTTTTGACGATACCCTCCTTAGATGTCTCAACACCAATGAAGCATGTACGACCTTACGCGAAGTGCACGATGGTATATGCGGGTCTCATTCGAGTGGTCCTACTCTAGCTAAGAAAGTAACGAGACTTGGGTATTATTGGCCGACTATGGAAAAGGATGCAATTGAATATGTTAGAACTTGTCGCAAATGTCAGATCCATAGTGATTTGGTCCATGCTCTAGCACAGGAACTTCGGCCGATCACTTCTCCTTGGCCCTTCGATCAATGGGGACTTGACCTCGTGAGTAAGATTCATCTGACCTCATCCAATGGCCATAAATTTATCATTACCGCCACTGAGTATTTCACGAAGTGGATTGAAGCCATCTCATTGACATATATTACCGAAAAACAAATATCCAAGTTCATCCTTAACTACATCATTTGCCGGTATGGCCTTCCGCAATCCATCATCATTGACAACAGACGTCCATTTAAAAACCAAGACGTATATGAGTTATGTGAGCGATTCCATATCCAACACCATTTTTCATCTCCATACTACCCACAAGGAAACGGCCAAGCTGAGGCACCAAATAAAACCATTGTCAAAATTCTAAAAAAGACTGTCAATGACGCTGGCCGCGACTGGCACATACAACTCAACCTTGCTCTGTGGGCTTACCGAACTAGCATTCGTACGCCTACAAGAGCCACCCCATTTGCCCTAGTCTTTGGCGCTAAGGCCATCCTGCCCATTGAGGTCGAAATTCCTTCACTACGAGTCTCCCTAAAGGGTTTAACTAATGAAGAGGAGTATCGACAATCACGCTTGCACGAGCTGGAAATGCTGGAAGAAAGAAGGCAAAATTCACTGAACCATCTCCAAGCATATCAGAACCATCTTTGTCGCAACTACAATAAAAAGGTTATGGTCAGAAAGTTTGACATTGGCGACCTAGTTCTCATGCAGAACCCCTAGAACCAAGCTGACAGAGAAAAGCCAGGAAAATTTGAACCAAACTAGCTGGGTCCCTATATTATCATATCTTCTTTTGGCTCTAGAGCCTATCAGCTAGCAACTCCAGATGGAGAAAAATTGACAGAGCCCATCAACAGTTTACATCGCCGAAGGTTCTACGCATAGCATCAAAGGATTGAGTTGAAAACCATAAAATACAAAAAAATTGAAAAATGATAAAAAAATTGTCACCCTGATGAAAACCTGGCAAATAGGCATCTTGATGACACCAAAAAAGTCAAAAAATCATGAAAATAGTAAAGAGAAAAATGATTCGTTCAATAGTGAAAACTTGGCAAACATGCGCTTTGGACAAGTACCATGGTGAAAATCTGGCAAACAGGCGCCATGCGTAATCAATCATTGCTCTGCCATCTACTGTCATTTTGTCTAACTTGGCCTAGGATGAAAGGTATTTCCACCATTATTACGCAAATCACCACCACATCCTACCCTACCTGTCATAGTGGATAAATGATTGACATCAAGTCCTGACGACTGTCCATCTAGAAAACTAGCAGCATCCCACCCATGTTCCGTAAAAAAAAATGGCTAAGTCTTGGACCTGACTGGGGGAAAAATGTTTATCATGCAACTGCAGTGGATGTCACATATGAAGATAAAAACATTGGCAAAAAGTCCTGAAAAAAGACAAACATTGGCAAAAAGTCCTAAAAAAAGACAAAAACATTGGCAAAAAATCTTGAAAAAAATACGACAAAAACATTGGCAAAAAGTCCTAAAAAAAGATAAAAACATTGGTAAAAAGTCCTGAAAAAAGACAAAAACATTGGCAAAAAGTCCTGGAAAAAGACCTAAAAATCATAAAACGTCCTGAAGAAAACTACAAACAAAACATCAGACTACTCGAAGAACACAAACGCAGTATCATCTCTTGTCAAAGTCAGTCATGTCAGTCAATCTTTGTCATTTGTCTAAACTACATTGTCTCTGCACACTTGCTACGTAGGCAAGACTCACATTTGAGTCTCTGAGACATTAGGTCAGTCCTTTTAGGTTTATCAAAATAAAATCATGACGCAATCTTTGGTCATCAAGACAAAGTCATTGGTTGTGTCGAACTACGAGGTCTCTGAGTGTATGATGTAGACAAGGCCATCTATCAATGAACCCCCAAGGCCGCACTAGGTCAGTCCATTAGGGTTCATGGCATCACACTAGCACACGCGTCAAAAATTCTTCAAGACAACGCAAATCTTTCCCAAACGAACAAAACTCATCAAGCAAATTCTGACAATCGTTATCGCTTTAACAATCCCATCGGCACATATTATCACGACAATAGCGACATCAGGACAAACACAAGTCAAACTTGGTCAAAGCAAGTCAAATCATGATAACCTGTCAAACTATCAAATTTTGGTTAACCTTCAAATTTGTCCTTCTAAACGATAACCTCTGTCATTTATGCCTTAGGATGTGTCCTTCCTAGGCGCCGTCATTGTCATTTGACATTTTGAGCGATCCTCTTGACATTTAAAGATCACTCTTCGTGACATCAGTATTCTTCAGATGTGTCCTTCTAAAGAACCAACTCTGTCATCTATGCCTTGGGATGTGTCCTTCCTAGGCATCGTCATCATTTCGAGGGACCCCTTACGATTATTAGGGATCAAATCCTCTCGACATCGGCATTATTCAGGATGTGTCCTTCCTGAATTCACCAGTTCTCAACATTTTTCAAGATCATCAAAACTTTAAACATTTCGACATCTCGACATTATCAAACATGGCATCTTGGCATCAGAACAATAGATATCCAGACGCACTTGGCAAACACCTGACAATTGTCTTTTGGTTTTTATCATGTTATTAGTTTTTCAGTGAGATCCCACTAAGCAGAATTTAGAGAAGCAGCGATGTATCATGACGATTGACATGCATGAATACTAGTTTCTCAGTGAGGTCCTAATTCTGGGATTTAGAAAAACAACGACATATCATGGTAAGGGCTTTATTTGTTTTGTATTTCGACAATCATGCCACTAGTTTCTCAAGGATGTCCTGGAAACAGGATTTAGAGAAGCAACGACATCTCATGATTTGTCCTTGTCTTTTTCTGCTTGTGGTTGATTATGACAAAAAGACTGGGGAAATCACGCTCTTAGTATGAGTCATGATCATCCTTTTCTGTGACTATTTATCTTACGTAATGGTATGACCTTGCACACCTTGATCTATGTCATATCATGGTGTTTGTTGGCCATTACAACAGTCTGCCCAATGATGATTAAGAGCAATAAATATTAAAAGTCCTACAGTAAAGCGTTGAAGGATTTGGTCTAGGAATTAACATGCATCTCCATCAGTCTCGTGTCTTCTCCTCTGTGGTCTGGTCATCTTCTCTCATCACTCTCGTCATCTTCTCTCGTCCATCTCATGATGATATCCTGTAACAGCCAAAAACATAAATGCATACATGATTATATAAACATTGCATTAGGTCCATACATACATCATCCATGGCATTAAATCATATACATAATCGCAAACATTGCATTAACATAATCATCAACATTGCATCTTTTACTAAATACATTATGCACATCATTAACATAATCATATAAATAAGCATTGCATCATTATGGCATCAAACATCAATATAAATAAGCATTGCATCATTATGGCATCATACAAATAAGCATCATCATACATCATACATATCATAATGCATTAAATCAAAGAACATCACATAACACATGTAGGCCGCATCAAAACTGCATCATCATATAAATACCATCTCAAAAATGTACAATGTCACAGGATAGAGTCAACAGATATCCCAAAAATGGAGCTCGCAGGCTCAATAATCTATACAAAGTGAGTAATACTAACAAAATGCCCCTAGGGTAGACTCTCATCATCCCCTCGTGGTGACGAATGTGGCGGCTGCAGCTCTGGCACTGGCACTAAAACAATAGGCGGTCCTGTAGTGACCTCTGTCTATGATACCGATGGAACTGAGAACGAAGGTGTCATCTCCACGGTAACAAACATCTGTGATGTCACTGCTGCCGGACTCTGAGAGGTAGACGGATCTATCACTGGTGGTTGTCCCTGTACTGACCTCTATACTGAACCAGTCGACCCATGACTGTGACCCGAATGGTGACCAGGGGTGTGCCTGCATGAGTGATGTGACATGTGCCCCGATGTATGACCTGTTGAGGTAGACCCTCCGACGCTAGTATGGCTCCTACTGCCACTGCCACTGCCTGATCTGTGTCCACTACCTATCCTCGTCTGTGACCGAGACAAAGTAGGATCCCGTCGCTCCGGTGGCACTACCTGCTCATATTGTGTCCTATACTGTCCCAGTCTCGTACTCACCCTGGCTAGCTCGCGAGCCATATCCCCTATGGGCCCTGTGCATAAGCCTACGAACTCTATGCACCACTGAGCTGAGTCCTGCTGGCAGATCACTGCCTGATCTCGCTCTACCTGAACTACCTCTAGCTCTGCCTATAGTGCCTTGACCTGTGTCGTGCTCTCATCCAATCTCTACTGTAAATCAGCCACCCTCTGATCTGTCGTGGCATCCTAGGGCAACCCTGAGGAGGATGGTATCTCCTCCTCTCCGTCCACCATCCACCATCGGAGGAGTCTCTCGACATCATCAATAGCATCGTCCTCCTCATCGTCATCATCGGCCACATCCTCTGCCACCTCCACCTCCTCCTCCTGTCCTGCCACCTCCACCTCCTCCTCCTGTCGTCCCACCCCCACCTCTGCCTCCTCCTTGCATCTCTCCTCACCCTCTCCCTCTTGTCTGGGCTGCTCCTCTCTCTCCCCCTCCTCGCCAACCTCGAGGATAGCATCTAATGCCACCCTTGCCACTCGTGGGCATACCCTCCGGACCTGTCTCTGCCCATCCTGCCATCGCCTCCGGCCATCTCCGCCATCATCCCCACCTCTGCCTCCATCTCTACCATCATCCCCACCTCTGCCTCCGTCTGCACCCCTACCTCCATCTCTACCTCTGTCTCCACCTCTGCCTCCGTCTCTACCTCTACCTCTCCCCCTGCCTCCATCTCTACCCCTGCCACCTCGCCTGGCCCACGACACATGAGGAATCACTGACCGTCTGTCAACAGGTGCTGGCCCGTCAGGATCTATCAACGGCACTGGTCTGTGTACCTGCCACTAGAGATCATAATCCGTTGTGGTCCCCAGATCGGCTGCTCCTCCTCTCCATCCCCATGCCTAGGCTCCTAGCCCGTCAATTTGTTGCTCGACAAATGCCACTAGGATGGCTGGTCCCCAGGTGTACTCTCTGGAAGACCGGGCATACTCGACTGTCCCTACAGGTACACCCTGCTGCTCTTTGAACTGCCTCAGGACACGTTGTGGTAGGTGCATCTCAATGATCAGCGATGTCTGCACTATCCTGCCAATCAGGTACCTATACTATCTGTAGAAGCTGAGGTTCTCGTCCTCATCGTCCCACACCTCACAGTCTCTATACGGCCTCCAAATAAATGTCACCATGGTGTCAATCCTATGCCGCCACCAACCGGTCTCACCCATTCGTGTTTGCTGCAGTGCACCCACGTAGTAATAGGCATAGGGCATCCCCTTAGCCAACTGTGGTCTCTCAATGGGAGGACGAAATATGGCGATATGCTCCCACGCTCAGATCATCATCAGTGTAGTCCCACAGGAGATACTCTCTCCCCTCTTATAAGCAACATCATGTAACTGATGGTAAAGTGTCCCTAGCAAACAAGGACCCCAAGCATAAACAGTTCTATCACACCTCATGCCAACCAAGTCGTCGCCCCAACCAATAGGAAATTCATGTCCCCGGCGGTCAGGAATCTAGATCCCTCCAATCAACGTCGCAAGGAATGCATCAAAGCGACCATAGTGCTCGGCCATGAACTCCCACCTGATCTCGTAACCCTGGATGCCCAATCCTGCACCCTGATCTCGATAGTAAGCTCAGAATGTCTGCTCGCCATGATGAGGGTCATAGACGATCCGCTCCCCTCGAATCGGCACTCGAAGAATCCGGTAGACATCCTCCAAGGTAATCGTGGCCTCACTTGTTGGCAGGTGGAACGAACACGTCTCTGAATGCCACCGCTTGCATAGCGTAGTCAGTAATCCCCTGTTCGCTCGAATGGTGGGCATATAGGCAGCATAGAATAGTCCCAGACGCATCAATCATCGCCGCTCTCACGGGCCCAACTGGTCAACAAACCGAAATGTGGTCGGTTTGCTCTCTCTCGTGTAGATAGGGGCAAGCTGCCTCTGCAAAAAGATGAGCCATATGTTAGTACTTTCTAGACAACTTTCAGCATCATTAAAAGCATCTAAGGTCGCGGAAACATCAAAATCAACTAGGGTCAAGGAAAAATGCAAATGCGTCACATTAAAGCAATTGCGTCTCAAAGAGTTAATTGTGTCATTTTGCACATCAAATGCGGTCCAACATTGCAAGTGTCTCGTATTTTTACGCTTGCGTCACAAAATCTAACAATTGCGTCGCATTAAGGCGATTGCATCACACAATTACCTTTGTGTCGATTAAAACAGCGAGTGTCTTGCAATTTGACAATTGGGGCATTCAGATATTCAATTGCGACACGATAAGTCAAATGCGTCACAGAATTTGTCAAATGCGGCGCAACCCACCGCTCCACCCTATTTTATCTTTGCACTTGTGTCACGACACATCAAATGTGTTGAACGCGTAGACGATTGGGCTTACACGAACGCAGTTGCGTCGCGACGCAGTTGTTATCTACCCTAAAAACTTAAATTTGGCATGCAAAATGATAAAATGACAAAGTGAGTTAAGGGTACATACCACTGGCTCTGAGCCCTCTGGCCGCCTGAA
The DNA here is from genome assembly GCA_007258455.2 of Sequoia sempervirens. Lineage (NCBI taxonomy): Eukaryota > Viridiplantae > Streptophyta > Pinopsida > Cupressales > Cupressaceae > Sequoia > Sequoia sempervirens. The sequence continues at coordinate 43,391,390 of VDFB02000009.1, forward strand.
TGTCCGCACGATCTCCCCACGATGCTCTGACACTGGAATCACCATCCTCGCTGCTGTGACTTTCACTCTGAGCTCTCGAATTTCGCAAGATAAATAGTGAAAATGAATTAACTTTTACCCCTTTGTCCACTTATTTATAAGGTCAAAATTACATTTTCTCAGGTGGGTTAATATTGGAAGGTCATTTGACCAAGTTTGACCACCTTGTTGGACACCTTAGACATGTCAGAATTCAAAATGGACTGCGTCGTTGTTTTTCTGGTCATTAAATTTATTTATCAGGACCCTTTACAAATTTTTCAGTCACTGACTCAAAATTTGAAAAATTTCCCGAGGGGGCAATGATACTATGTACCTTCACTGGGGCATATCTCTAACTTGTTTTCTTTGTCACAATGCGACAAGCGACATTATCACAAAGAGGGGCAAAATGTAGACACCTAAAAATGACCTAAGCCTGCAAGCTTCATTTTTACCACTTTCGTCCTAGCATAATTAATACATTTAATTATGTCCTTGGTCCACATTCGACTATTGATTAAATAATTCATAATTATTTAATTAATTCATGTCCTTTTATTCTTCATGATTATTATTTATTAAATATGTCATTAATTGTCTAAGTGTTCCCTTAATTAAATAAATTTCTTAATTTATTTAAATTCCTTTCTTCATTAATTCTTCCTGATTATTAAATAAATGAATTTCATTTATTTATTTGATATGTCACTAATTGTCACAATTAAATAAATTTATTAATTTATTTAATTATTCAGTCTTATCTTCCAAATTAAATAATTGTTTTTAATTATTTAATTACTAATTTCACTTTTCTCTCATTTTAAATAAATGAAAATATTTAAAATGATTCCATTTTATTAACTTTCACTCTTTTTAGTAAATAATCTAAAAAGATTATTTACTTGTCACACAAAATCATCATTTGAATTAATTAAATTCAAAAAGATATTATTCTTCCAAAAATCAAGTAATCGGGCAGATTCTTGATTTTTCAAATCTGATCTTCAGTCCAAATCTTATCTTCTTGATTTTTCGAATATCACAAATCAGGCAATCTTATCTTCTTGATTTTTCAAAAATCTTTATTTCTTTAATTAATTTCCTCATTTATTCTCCACCGTCGATCTGATTATCTGAGATATTATCTTGACCGTTCGATTAATGAATTTTCCCTAACCCTAATTAGGGATTCTCATATTTAATCTGGACCTCTCATTCTAGGTCTTTCTTGGAATTTGATCTCGCCCGTCCATTCAAAATGACATTTTCTATAAAATGTCATTTTCCTCTCACTTTTGGATTACGCACAAACACATTACATTTTTGGCATTTGCACACTTAGGTTTCATAGCAATTCCAATACTTATTATTTCTATTTGATCAAGTTTTAGCATTATTAGGCATAGACATTGGCAATCATAGTCATAGGCATAGACATAGGCACAATTTTATAAATCCTTCAACAATTGCATAGGACTTGGACATTATCATAGATTTCTCATTTGAAATCTGAGGGCCTCATTCGTTTGCTGCAAACTAGAAGGTGTAACAAAGGTGAACCATGGAAGATGAAGATTTCTGGTAACATTGTTCCTTTTATTTTCATGTTTATTTCCTTTGTGCTTTGTTATTTCATTGGATTTTGATGTTTACTATCTAATAAGCTAACCCATCTAATTTTCCATTGATACACATGTTGCTCTTGAACACAATAGAGAATGTTGTTAGAGAATTTACTTGAGCCTTCAGATCACCTAAACAATGCATATAGTTAAAGATTTGATATGAAACCGGTCTGGATGAATCCCAAAACACCATATCATCCCTTCTAGGAAGTCTCTTAAGAAAGTAGAACAATAGACAAACAATCAAGGAGCTAAATTTAAATGCATACTTCTTTTCCCTAGCCATTCTCAAGTTCTCAAGCAACTACTATTGGAGAAGTTCACACAGATCATAATTTGCACCATTAACTACCATATCAAAACTAGTATAAATCATTGTAGTGGATATAGAGTTCTCTCTGTTAGTGAAGTATATTTTATGTCTGGTCATTATTGTAGCATACTTCACAACAATATTATTGATAGGCTTTGTAGTTAGAGCTCTCCTATCATATGTGGCTCTAGTGAGTTCCATCACCACTTCATTCTTCATGGCTTTCAACACGGGTATCAAACCAGCATCATAGAGTCTAGTAACAGCCTTAATTTCTTCCTTATTATTAGATGGGGTCTATCAGTCCACAAGAATTTATCATGCTTTCTACTGAGGGTTGGTTTTACATACTTGTCATCAACAACCGAGCTGAAATTAGGAAAGTGATTCCATCTATCCAATTTTTTTGCAACAATATTCAGATATTCAGGTTTTACCAAGAAATTATCCCCTATGAGCTCATTCTACCAAATGTCTATCAATTTACTATGATTCAATTCATCGGCTTTGACTTGAATGTACATTCTTGTATCTTCAGTCAGCATAACCCTATGAGGAATAAATGAGAAGGCACCCATAGGGTCATCTTCAAAAACCTTCATAGAATATTTCCTATATGATGGTCTAGGTCTTTTTGACACATTAACGACTACATGGGTTTCCATTTCTCCACAAATCGAGCTCAAATGATTTCAAACAAAAATTCACACAAACCCATAATAGCATAGATAAGCAAAATACGTTTTTCTTCGCAAAGAACCAAAACTAGGGTTTTCATGGCTCACATTTCAAATCACCTTGAGAATGCTCCAAAACACTCTCCAATTTCTTCAAATGCAAAAGTGATTAAAATTTCTTACTAAATCACTTTATATAAAAATGATCTTCCCTAATTCATAATAAATGCGACAGATTTCAAAAAGTTGCTAAAAACCCTTCTTCACTACATTGAAAAAACCCTAATTTTCTCTGCAAATGTTCATTCCTGCACTTTTTCTTTTGGTTCCTTTTGCATAAACTCTTCCTATTCATTCCTTACAACATATCCTCATTCCAAAGACTGACATGCCAAACATCCAAAGGGTTTGAACAATTTTTTGTTAAAGCTCCCCGTAAGACCATGCTAGGTCTAGTTCCCAAAGGAATTGTTTGCACTAGATGAGGGAACAAATACATCAAATGTTTTAGGCTCTTCTTTATTCTTCAATATCTTTCTCATCTTTCTTATCACTGGTTCATTCTTCTCTACTAGAGTAGACTGCTTTCCCTTTTTACTTCTACAAACTCTTGAAATATGTCCTGGTTTGTTGCAATTGTAGCAGACAACATTTTTCTGATTTATTTGTCCTCCATTACCCCTTGATCTACACTAATTTTCTTTATATCCAAACTTATTACATGTATAGAAGTAGCCATTAAAGTATTGATTCATTCTACCTACATTAAACTAATTCATCATCTGAGTTCTACATTCACTAGCTCTATGTCCAATTTTCTTGCATGCAAAACATTGTCTAGAGAAGGAACTAGCAAACTGGTTCATTCTACTTATGCACTCAATTTCCCTATGACCAAATTTATTACATGAAAAGAAAACACCATTGAAGGATGGGTACCTTGAGCATTTGGTTGTCTGATAGGTGGTCTCCTAGAAAATTTTCTTGGATTTCTTTTCTACTTCCCTTTATTCTGAGTCTTCTAATTATCCTTAGAGTTTTCACCTCCTTCCATTCCCAAACCTCCTTTGTCTTTACTTGGTTTCTACCCTAAAATTAACTCATCAAGCTTGTCAGAGCTAGATTTGAAATTATTTTCACAGAGTTTTGTTTTCTCCAATTCTACTTTCAGGTTCACCACTTCTTTCTCAAGCCTAGTGCATTCATCAATCTTGATTTGCACCACAGTATTCAGACAATCTTCAATTTTTTTCTTTTCCTCCACTAGCACCTTCAATCTGGTAACCTATTCATTAGCTTGTTTCAACTACTCACTTACTTCTCTATGTCTTTCTTTGAACTTCCTCAATTGCTCTTTCAATTTTCAAACACATTCATTTGCCTCATCAAGATTTTCTTTCAAATCTTTGTTTTCACTTTCAACCTTGTCAAGATCTTAAAAATAAGCTTTGAGTTCTTCTTTATCATCCATTTGTTCAATCTTCAAGATCTTCCTCAAGTTGTTAGGCTTCTTTGGAGGAACCAAGCTCTGATACCAATTGTTGAATACCCAAGATACTAAGAGAGGGGGTGAATTAGTATCTTCTTAAACTTATTAAACAAACACCATCCAATCATTCCAATCCATATCACAATCAAGATAAGCAAGAGCTTTAACAGAACATGAAATCACACAACACATGAACAACAAGAATTTTATATGGAAAACCCAAAATTATAAAAACCACGATGAGGGTTAGCTCACAATATATTATAATTGATAATAAAATATTATAAAAGGGTGGCTCACTGCCAGGACTCACTGTCCAAAATGGGAGGCTCACTGCCTACAGAAATATAATGAAAAAATGGCTTACAGCCAGAAAATGAACTGATAAAGTACACCTAACAAGTGTTGATTCAGTTCATTTGAAGCTCAGTAAACTAACTTAACACACTTCATCATTTTCACACTTCTTCACATTCACAACTCCACATCTTTCTTCATCATCCTCAAAACTATCTAACATATATAGTTGATTCATCTACAAGCATCAATTAGGTCAGCCTAATTAGATGCAACCATTATTCACCAAAAATTAATTATCAGCTCCAAGCATTTACAAAAGCTTTCTAAAAAAAACAATTCAAATGTGTAGCACGCTACATCATGTCGACATGGACCTAAGATAGGTCACTCATACATCCGCATAGCAAAATTAATTCATCACAACATCAATTGTACATTAGGTTGGCCAGAGATAAACCTAATAGCAAAAAGAAACAACAGAGTAATGCCAACTCATCATATGAGCACCTGTGCACATGAGATTCTGAAGATATAGCCTTCCAAAATCCAAAAACCATTTCCCAAAACTGCAAGCAAGGATGAACATTAGTAGAGGATTGCGGACCAAAATACCGAAGGATAGTAACTGCATACTAGTTCAGATACCGGTCCAGAATACCAGAACAAGCTAGAACTTCAACTTGTAGTTGCAACTCATATATCATGGTGACATCAATGACAACATAGAATCTGCAAAATGATATGTTCTTCATTCTTCCAACATGTTTAAAACTAGGATTTTTAATATATTAGGGTTAAAAAGTGCTTTATTCAAAACAACATAATGGGTGCTAGTGAGCTTTGTTTTTGATGTCATTTGTTGTGTTGTAACCGTGATTCTACACCCAACATCATCAATCATCTATCGTTATGTGGCATGGTACTTGGAAATGCCCTACGATATGTTTTTCCTTATTCAACATGGCTAGATTGCTACCTTGATTCCACCTCCGTAAATCAAGCAGAATCGAGGGGGGCATACATATACCCTTGAATTTTATTTCTAGAACTTGCATAAGAGTATTTTTGGACAGCTAATGAATTTGTGTTGCAGGATGTGGTTCCTAATGTTGTGGTTTTGCAGATAACTACACTGGGGGGCTTCATTCTCCCACCTTATGAATGAGTATCCTTTTATGAAATAAAGTGTACCATTTAGAGTCCTTTACCTTGCATATGCACATAGATTCATATGGGCACTAAAGTGGGGGCTAAATGTAGACTATAAATTTGTATACTCTTGAAGAAAGAGGCAATTCCATGATTAATTTGGACCTATTTTGGCACCCTTGCATTAATCACTCCTTAAACTTACCATTTATAGGCCCCTAAGACCCATTATTTTGGGCCTTGAGGCTTATTCTACTCAAAAATCATCTAAATCCTGACAAATAGCACTTAAATTATTCAAATTTTACAAAACTCGCCTCAAAAACCTTTGGTGGGACTAAGTCGTCCAGGGTAGCGACTTAGTCCCTTTTGGGGGATTTTTCAATTTTGAGTGGGAAAATCATTGACCTAATTCAAATTTCTGATGGATGTCAGCCTATGAGGTCTAAATAATTATAAATTAGGTATTGATGCCTATAAATATAAGTTTTTAGGTCATTTTTCACAACATCTAGTCATTTTAACAAAAAAATTCAAAATTCAAGTCTTAAATATCTTTCACAAGAAGATTCATAAGTCTATCTACAACAAAGTTGAAGCTTGAGGACAACATTTAAAGGTTTTTGCATGTCTTCAAGCTCACTTTTTGTTCAAGATATTACATTTATTAGGATTGATCATGGATGCCTATGGAGAATCATGAAGAATTCTAGGGTGGGGAGATGCAACTAGCCATCAAGCCAAGCCTAAGGACTTGTTTTCTAAGTGATTCCATCTTCCATTTTCTCTCTATTCTCAGCTTAAGGAAGGTTTTCATGTCATTAAGATTCATTTCTAATGTGATTTAGGATCTCTTGGAATGAGTCTTTCATCATTCTAGTTTCATTTATGCATCTTATTCTTACATGTTGGAATAGGGTTGCATCTTACTTCAGATTTCCTAGTCTTAGATGTACTTAGGGCTAGGGTTTTGCTGCATATTACATTATCTCCCTCAAGGTTTAAATACCAATTAGGGGTTTGACTTGGGAAAACTCCACATTAGAAACCAAATTATATTTTGTTTTGTAGGTGTTTTTCGTAGAAACGGATCCAAGTTTCAGTCGAGGAACAAAGTGCAAATCGGGAGCTACAGATTGCACTTTCAAATTTCCCAAAATCTGGAAGTGGACTAAGTAGCCATTAGTGGCGTATGAGTCCCACTAGAGGTATTTTCCAAATCATTTTGTAGATTCCAATACCCATTTTCCTGAAACTACTTTCTGGGAAGAAACCCTTATCTGGGACTAAGTCGCCCAGCTTGGTGTAAGTGTCCTAGTTGGTTAGAAAATTAGATTTTCTAAAATTTCAAAGATATTTACAATCTTCATTCTATCCTCTATCAGTTTCTAGGTGCACTCTTTTTGTTTGGCTTCTCTATCTTGTTTTATATTGTATTCAATCTATCTTTCTGCATATCACAATGTGTTATCAAACAATTTGTATTTCCTTAGTTTTGCATTACAATTCAATCTTTTTTATTAGTTCTTTGCATCTAGGACATTCCCCTTAGACAGATTTTAATCATCCTTACATTTAAATCTCAAGGGAATATTCATGAGTGAGCCATCAAGGTTTTTGGGATTCCTCTCTCCTTTTAGGTACAAAACCCTAGAAGTGTAAGAGAGTCTCCTATCCCAAAATCTTCAATTTAGGTGTATACTACATTTGTTGATACATGCGACCGTGTGATCTATGATGTTGATATTGGATTTGATGCCTGTCATGAGGTGATGGAGCTTGAGGACATCACCTTGGTGACATTACAAATCGACCTCGAGATGTACAAAGGTCATGTACCTACCTTCAGGTTGATCATTGTAGCCATTATTTTGGGTTTGGTCACTCTAGACAGACGCAACAGAGGATTTAGTCCAAGATGGGGCTTGGCGTGGTATTGCATGCTTCACAGGAGGACACTTTTTGTGTGGGGGCCCATGATATTGGCCTCTCTCTATCATGATATGCATGATTTTGTTTATTGTGATGGGAGAGCCATTGGTGCAGGGGTGACTCTGCTACTTATTTGGGTGTGGGAGCATATCATTGTACTCTGACCTATTGTTCAAATAGTAGATGTAGAGCCAGATGATCTTGTGATTTGGTGGTATAGATGTGCAATTACACTGAGGCACACCGAACAAATTGAACTCCTGTATTGGTGACAAGTCATTGATGATATGATAGTTTTCTGATGGCGCCCATGGCTATAGATGTCACCATGGTTTGATGATGTGTATCAGTTGTACTTTTCTAGGCAGACCTGATATATGTAGGGTCACAAGCACACTATTATTGAGTGGTAATTACCAGATAGGGTGGCTTAGCATTTTGGGGAGCCACAAGATAGGCAAATGACGATTACAGGGCCATTTTTGCTAGATCGGCATGAGAGGTTCCCACATGGGGACTGACCATTCCAGCTCCCAAGGTAGTCAAGAGCTTCACACAGTTAGCAACTCAGCCTTGGGCCTATGATCAGGGTTAGGCGATAGCACATACTATGCCTACATATGACACTTAGTTCACACCCCCAAGACATTTGACAGATCCAACAGGTGCTCCTCCATGAGGGAGACCCAAAGGTAGGGGGCTAGAGGCAGAGGACAGGGTGGCCAGGATGGTTAGGTTTTGGGGGCTCTGCTGATAGGACAACAACCTCTAGTTGTACAGCAGTAGGCAACACCTCCACCACCATCAGATGCTAGGGATGCACAGATATAGCAATTGCAATAGCAGGTGCAGAATTTGACTAGTGAGCAGGATTAGGCCCGCTAATATATTTTGGGTCTTACTGTTGAGCAGGACCAGGCACATCAATATGTGGTGGCCATCACAACCGAGAGATATTAGGCTTTACAGCGGGTACAGGCCATGACCATAGAGAGGGACTAGGAGGTTGACCGGCACCAGCAAATAGAGGTTATGATGGTGGCCACACATGGCAAGACCATTTCCACCAGATTGTATAGAGAGGTCATGACAGAGGCCACATATTATAGGCAACACTACCACTGGGATGTACCATAGGCACTTAGACAACCTGATTTTTCACAGCATAGTGATGCATGACCAAGAGCTGAGGATCATCCTAAGAGGTAGGCCGGAGAGGGTAGCAGCCATCAAGGCTAGCTATTATGTATAGACACTTTTTTATTTTCTTGCCCGATTCTTTACCACATATATACATTCATGGGATCCATTTTGATAGACTCATGGATATTGTATTTATGATCATTATACATAAACTGATCCAAATTTTGTACCATGACATTCATTTTTTGATATATATATGATACAAATATGGATTCTATATGATGGGATGTGCTCACTTTATTTCATTCATATGATATGAGATGCTTATAGTTGATCATGTATGGATGCACTTTATTTATTCATATGTGATATGATGATGATGTGATATGAGATGGATGCAATGTTATGTTCTTTTTCAGTATCTTTTCACGATATGCTATATAATGAATGATATGCGATGCAAATGATTTATTTTTGTGTATTTTCTATGCATTTTATGATGATGATGTATGCATGCAAATGTGTATAATATGCAACAATTTAAGATGCTTAAATGATAATGCAGAATGTATTATGTGATATGCAATGATTATGCTGATGATTTGTGGATGTAGGGTGGATGCATTGATGATGTTTTTGTTGACTATCATGATACCAGGTTAGCATGAGGAGAAGATAGAAAAATAAAGAATGAATGATCGTTGATTTTAATGATTGCTTTAGAAGATCCAACAAGTCTATGATCCATTGAGACTTTATTAGAGATGATGACGAGACAATGCAAAATGAGGATGAAATGTAGGATGATGAGTTACTCACATTTCAAGATTGGTATTTTTCGTCATTCCTTATTGTTTGATATAATACATATACATGATGCATCAAGGTATTAATGACCAAGATGATGTTGTATCTAGTGTAATGGACTTTGACTCTGCAAATAGATAGGATAGTTCTTGTTCACACCTTGACATACGGAAACCTCATTGGAATGTAAGTTAGAAGCTTAAAATATATTAGACCAAAGCATATGAAATAGTCAACAACATACCCTAAATGACCTTCCTACACACAACTAAGCAAGTATGTGCCAAGATTATTTTACAAGATTACCCACAAGCACAGAAAATGAAAGATAATGATTGATGCCCCATTCCTTTCTCTCTAAATCATTTTGATAGACATCATTGAGTGGTCCTCGGAATGGGTCATTAAGATAAATCATAAGAAAAGATTAAAGACAAATAGTTAGTGTTATCTATATCTCCTTCCTCATTTAATTTAGCTAAGGTGATATCCGATGTTGATGTCCATCGCAGGAAGGATACATCCTAGGACATGTTGATCAGAGGTTGTTGTTTGATGTTAGGATGATGATGCTAAGATGAGTCATTGACATACACTTCACTGATGCATTTACCCATGATCTAGAATTTAGATTTTGGCACTTAGGTTCTTACTTTATGACTTGTGACACTTGTTTCACCGAAGGTTGAAGGTGACAATTGATTTATTATGGGTCAAAGTGAGATGAGATGGGTGGTTTTGGATTTTCTAGAATATTTCAAATTCTTTTGGTATTTTGAAATGTTTTGAGGTTGTTTTTGGTCTTTTTGAAAGTTTATATGGATGTTTATGTTTTCAATCACTACTAAATTTGACTCCATTTTTCAACGAATGTTCATCGGTCATTCGACAAACATTTGTCAGACAATCGACAAATTGACGAAAAAAATTCGTCGCTATTTTTTTCTCAAAATTTTGACGACAAATTAAATGTCGAAATAATGGCACAGATTTGTCGGTCGTCGGCATCATAAAATGACTCAGATGTTCATCAGAATATCAACAAAACTTTGTGTATCCACCGACGAATTACAACCAAAATGCAATGGCAATGGCTCTTTTGAAGCATTGAAACAACACCAGAAGTTCATGGCCATTTCAATGAAATGGGCAAGGAGTTATGATGAAGCCTTCGTCGCAGCTATAGCAACTTCGTTGGACCTTTTCAGTGATTCGTCGGTGGCCTTCATCGAAATTGCAACAAAACAATGCAATTTTAAAAAAAAATATTCGTTGAAATGTACCATCACGAAGAATCTTGGCGATGACCACTAAAGCCAACCCATTGGTGAGAGATCAATCATCGGCATAGGATAGAAAACTCACTCTGATAGTCCATGTCTTGCCGATGACTTCCGTTGGCAAGACAGATCCAATGTCACACTGATCTAACCTCTTCATGAGTTTTGAACACTGTTGGTTATTAGCAAGACATTCTAAGGGTCTCGTCGATTAAACAAGTTTCTAAGAGCAAGTAAACAAATGGAACCTATTAATTTTCTTATTTTGGAGTTCTTTAAATCATAGAATAGATACCATCTTCTTGTGTATAATGTACTTATATTCATATTTGAATTCGAGACCAATTGTCATTACGCATTCCATTTTACTTGCACAGAGTATTCTATAAGCAATATATTGATAATGCCAAATGATTTATGGTGTTGTACAACTCTACCTATCATCACAGTTCTGTTGTTCCCCCTAGAGAATCCTGCAAAGAGAAGTTTATAATACCAAGTCAAATAATATGAAAAAGACTTACTTCCATACAAATTAAATGATTATTCTCACAATGGAAATTGTCTAATTACAACAACAATTCCATGAAAGTTTATCCATGCTCCATAAGAGATGATTGGTCATACATACAGATTGCAAGATGCATAGAAAAAGCATTACACTTGAGAAAAACCAAGGGCTAACAAGGGAAGGAGTTAAGAAACGTCTAGATTGAAGAGAAAATGTGTAGGGAAAATGCTAAGAAGTGTCAAGAGAACAAAGCTTGTAGAACATATTCTTGACCTAATCAAGCTCTTGAACAACTTAAACAAAATTAAAATACTAACACATACATGAGACATGTAATGAACTTCCAATATCTACTATCTTTTTCATTAATGCAGAGGTAGGTAAAGGAGAAATAATTATAATTGTAACACTATTCATAGTCCAGTAAATTAGTTCATAATTTATGTTCAATGGACCTTAGTTTTATCATTATACTACCCATCTAATACCATATTTTAATCTAGGGTTCAACTATCTCAGATCTAAAGAAGCACCTTCAATTAACCATTTAAAGTACTATAAAATAAGGTAATACTTTTACTTGAGAAAGATTGGGTACACTTGTAGGATTAAATTTCTCACAATCATCAGGATTTATTGGCACACAGACACAACCTGCAACATATGAAGTAATGGATGACTACAAGTTAGTGAAATGGTCCTTAATATGTGACTGGTTTGCAAATTGATTGGTAGAAAATAAGGTTACAAACATATCTACATGAAAAATTATGAGGACAATCTACTGTAATCATCAAAATAGATGAAAAGTGCAAAGGAAAGAGTCGAGCTACATCTCTAGAGCCTAAAAAAAACACATGCAAGAAACATAAAAAAAAAAGAACAAACCATTTTTTGGATGAATACAAAATGGTGCCTTCAGTAAGTGATTCATATGCTTTCACACCTGACAGGACATTAAGAAGACTTTAGTCTTCCTCTGTGAAATTAACTACTTACAGAATAAACCCAGAAACCAATATTATATACCTCCATGTCTAGTCGAGGGTAGGTGTAAGAGAAAAAAAATTCCTCAATGCAATGCCAAAAAATATCAATGTGTGTGTAGGTTTGTATTACTCAAAATATCATTTCATTGCCTAAGGAAAAATACCAAAGTGATGTTTTAAATTTCAATCTTCACATAGGCTCCCTTACTGCTACACATGCATATACAAGCATCATTCAAGCTCTAAACTATTAAAATATTAAGGATTTAATTAGCTATAAGATGGAAAGTTTTTGTTTAGACATAATCCATCATCTTTGACATATATATATTCACTCCTAGCGCTTTAGATAAATTTGTGTAAATGAGACAGAAATGTGAATCTTTTATGACAAAGAAAATTCTTAAAAGGAGGGGGGAGAGAGAAAAGGGTAGGGGGGAAAGAGAATGCTTGAATGTATAGAAAATTATAACATTTTGATCATTATAACAATGAAACAAATCTTAAGTTTGAAGCATTAATATCATTTACAACATTTATGATCAAGAATGAATGTAAGTAGAGAAACTTTTGCATACCTGCAGATGGTAAAAAAATTCATGGTTAAGTGGAAGCCTCCCCATCAACAAAAAGATCCAAATATCTGTGTATCTATCTCAATCGAGCCTCTAAAACCTTCAGAGTTGTCAATTTTTCCACTAACCTGTTATGCACAAAAGTCAAATTTTAGAGTTATGTCACCACTAAAAACAGAAGAAATAGAGCTTTGAAACCAAATCCACACACAACACAATGTGGTATTCATACAAAGCCATACAAACAAACTAAACTGCAATACTGAATGGAAACAACTTCAAATTATGATAGAGCATGGATTCAGTAGTATAAAGAATCATTTTTCTACTTCACCATAGTGAAAAGTTAGCACTTTCTTTCATCTTTGCATATTGGTTTGATGCTTCAAACGATGCATTTCTTATATTGAAAAGTGCATTACCTTATTGAGCTTCTCTTTGTTTCGAGAATAGTTTAATATTCTATACTTAACAGGGCCAACCACATGACGGTGGAAGCTCATTTGCCCCCCCCCCTCACATCATTCTCAATTCCCCATACCCAATCATATAACATCAATCATTCATTCATCCATTAATAACATATAACATTCATTCATTCATCCATTAATAACATATAACATTCATTCATTCATCCGTTAATAACATATAACATTCATTCATCCATTAATAACATATAACATTCATTCATTAACATATAACATTCATTAATTAACATATTCACATTCATTCATTAACCTATAATATTCATTCTTTCAGTTTTTACATATTATCAAAAATATGGTTGTAATGATATGATTACAGTCACTTTTTTTTTGTTTCTTTTTTAAAGCTAAAAAAATCTGAAGTGGAGTATCGTTTTCTAAATCATCTATCCCCCCTTTAGTTGTTCTGCCCTCTGCTCATGATCTTAATGTACGTCTAGTCATCTGCTCACGACGTGGATGCCACTACAAGGGGGGGTCTGTTGCAATAACAAAGAAATGTTAAACTAATATGTTTTGTTATTATTGTTACAAGTATTTCATTAATTAAAAGGACATTAGAGTGGTTCTCTTTACCTAATGGGTCCACATCATGTTCCTGAACTTCTGCTATAGACTCATGCTCAACATGTTGAACACCCTCTAAATCCTGATCTGTAGTTGAAACACGAAAGGTTACATTAATTAATACACCAATTGAAATTAAATATGTTTAAAAGAACATGAGAGTGGTCCTCTTTACCTGATGGGGCCACATCATGTTCCCT
>VDFB02000009.1:43409941-43421770 GCA_007258455.2 Sequoia sempervirens
GATAATCTCATTTAATAGCTCAACATAATAGCATAATACTAAATAGAATTGGTTGTTTATCAGTAATATCAACTATTTGGAGCATGAGATAACTACAACACATTCCAAAATGTAAAATAGTCATTGATTTTCAATTTGTAGCAAGCGCTAAGTAAAGACAAACAAAATATTGAACCCTACAAATTAGTACAACTTACATCAGTGCCATATATCCATTGAGGGAGTCAAATTCATAAACATCGATCTAAGGGTTTATGACAAATTTAACACATAACATATAAGATCCTTGAGAACATTACTTTAGAATTTCATCAACATGTATTCTAACCCAATACTACTTATCAAATCCTTATAGAGAACATATCCACCTACAATCCCATTCAAGCATTTTAATTAATTCCTTGAATTAAAGCCAAAACAGAAATCATACACACCACAAGAGTGAGATGAAAGTGACAACCCTTGATTATCTTATTCAAAATTCAGATATGCATGTACAATGGAGAGACATGAGTTTGAATTAATCATTTCAATTCAAATGCCAGTATTGTCATAAAACATCAAATCCCCATGAATTCAAACCTACTACAAAATGAGACTCAAACCTAAATTGTATTTTTCTTAAAGTTTTTCATCGAACTTTTACAATTTACTCGCGAACTCTACCTAGACTGCACTGGGAGGGCCATCTAACTTTCTAATCCCATACTTCCTCGCCTCGAAATCCTTCTTATAGAAAAAAATGAAGGAGCAACAAGCATCGCCAAAAAAGTACTTTATTTCACATGATTTTCTTCACAAAACTCTTTTGAGGACAAGCAATGAGTACCTTCTTTATTTCTCATCCTACACCTTATTCATGCATCCTACAATTACAATAGTATCCATGGGGCCTCATACACAAGCTACAGTAATCACAAAAAGTGTAAGAGCCCCTTTATATCATGTTTGGACTACAAAACCCTCAAAAACAGGGTAACCGGGCTGTATGCAAAGAAATGAAGCTTTCTTACTCAAATCAACGCCTTAAGCCCTCAAATTAGATTCAAATCAAAGCTAACACATATCTTCATGACTTGGAATTGATTTCACATCAAAATATGGCTGCATGTGACCGTACAATGCTGCATAATAGGAAAAATACAGAAATTTTGAAGAAAAACACAGATTTTTGAATGTCAAGAGCTTGTATTTTAAATCCTCAACCATCAAGAACCATTACAATGATCACTTTATGCCTTTAAAATTCCTTTACATGTCAACCACTAAACAACCACCTCTACAACTAACTTTTTAATCTTTTATGATCACATCAAACATAAAACACACTAATTTCAAGGTTGTTAACATCACTATTGCAATGTTTTAATTTTTTGACCTTTCAAACATTAAAAAGTGCATCATTAAATTAATTATGTAATGGCATAAAAGTTAAAAACATCATGAATTAATTATGTAACCACATAAGTCAAATATAATTCTATCAAGAAATTAATATAAAATAGATAATATAATTGCATAACTTATACATTTCAATGTCATTGATCTTCTTCTTCATCCAACTTTGTCTATATCATCCGATCCAGATTTGACATTGTAAGGATTGGTCATATCATCATCATCATCATTGAAATCAATTTTGATAATGTCATCATTCACACAGATATCATCTTCCTGAACATTAACTCTTACACCATCATGATCTAGTTCCTCCTTCTTTTGACATTCGCTGTGACATCATCAACTAATCGTTGATCTTGATCATCATCTACATCATCTTCGGCTTCTTTTCTAGATTCTTCTTCCACCACATTATACTTTACTGCCCTTCCTCTTGGATCATGTCTAACAACAAATGGCCAACCCGGTTTACCTAGAACCTTAGAGTAAAATACCTACTCACATTGGCTTGGAAGAACATAGGCCTCATTTCCAGTTCGCTCTATCAACCTTGTATTAACCATGGTAAATCCATTATCATACCTAGCCAGCCCTTCAGTGATCATTTTCATTCAATCTCAGAAGTCTGCACTATAGACGATCTAACAGAATTAATCTAAATACTTAAAGTCACACTCAAGTATATCATCCAAAATCCCATAGTATTAATTTTTTGAGACTTCTGGATGTATGTCACTTTTAGATGAAACATTAGTCACCTGAAAGACTGCAGTTATACCAGAATCACAAGTTTTCTTCATGTCATCCAACATTTTGATTCAAAATTTATGACCATTGCACCACATAGCCTTGTGGTGTTTCACCTGCAATATGTCAAACATGCAAAAATTATTGCAATATCGTCAGTTGATAAACATATTTATTCTTGGCCGAATGTATGCAAAGAAAACAATCTCAAGATATATATACATCAATATACTTGAAAATAATTAAATAATATGGGTGATTAATATATTTATACGTACCTTTTTATCTCTTAAACCATATGCTAAATCAATTTCCCTTTGTGTAACATTGGAATCTCAATTACGATGAGTTTCTTTAACCAATGAAGCCACACCTTCCCATGTTAATGTGCATAAGATTGTTGACATCGCTCAATCCATATCATTATCCAATCAATATTTTTGTATACATACAAATGTAGTGCATCCCACTCTCTAATTAAATCAGACAAAAATTTAAAATTCACAAACAACGATAATTAGTTAAATACCACAGTATACGACCTTAATTTATAATTGATGTATATTGAAGATTAAAAATTAAATAAGTACAATATACATAAAAACCATATGTAAAATGTATTCCAATTAATATGCATGACCATCTTATAATTGCCTCTCACTTTCCTCAATCTACCTTTCCCCATCAAGTACTCCCCTTCGAATTTGTTAATGGAGTTGGGATCCCAAATGGATCTACATGGATCTTTGCTACAAACTTAGGAAGATATTCACTAATGTACACCATGGTCTAGTATACCATATATCCCTCCACCATAGAACCCTCAGGATGTGCTCTTTGTCTAACCAAAGCCTTCAAAAATCTCAAGTGTCTCTCAACCATCCACATTGACCTTGTGTGTACAGGTCCACACAATTCAATCTCCTCAACTTGGTGTATGAGGCAGTGTTCTTGTGCATTGAAAAATGTCAAAGGTAGACACTTTTTCATTTCACACATTAGACGAAGAATTTTTCTCTTTCAATAATTTATATCTTCTTTATGGATTTCTTTAGATGGCAACCATCTACAAGTGATTCAAGGCACAAATATATTAATGAGATTTAACAAAAATATATAGTATATTACATTACAAGTAAAACAAGTGGTAATTATAAGATGTATACAACGAATTGAACAAATATCGCTACTTACCTCATGTATTTTTCAAGATCATATATAACTTGCTTGACATTGTTGTCAAAGTTGTCTGGGAGAGATAGAGGTAGAATGTACTGCAACAATTATAAAATGATCTTTTCATTATTTTTTCAAAAATAGTAAACATAATACACTGAAAAGTACATGCATTATACAAGTGTATATAATATACAGAATAATTACCTTAATGAAGGTATGCCAATCATGCGTTTTCATCCCTGACCCAAATTCACCTTTCTTTGTTATTATATTGTTTATGTTCGCAGCAAATCCTGTGGGAAATTGAATTTTTCGTATGACTTATTTTATAAGTCATTGCTTTGTTGCTTTGTTAATAACCAAGGAAGGGCTCTTATATTAATTTGGTCTCCATCGCTATTTAATTGAATGACATTTTGCATTGCATGATTGGCTTCCTAAATGTCACTACAAATTTTGACAATTTTTTCTTTGTCATGCCTTCCATCTAATATATTCCATAACATTTCTATTATATTCTTCCCGATATGCATTGTATCAAACAAATGCACAATTTGTAGCTGCTCATAGTAGGACAACCTACTAAATTGTATGGGATAAATTTTCAGTCCCTGTGGAAGCCAGCCATTAATGCCTTGACCACCTTCATGAAGCATATAAGTTAAACAAATTAACAAAAAACAATCATTGTCAATTACAGCATGAGTAAACACAAAACAATATAAAAATATAAATTCAAAACATATCATATATGATAGATAAACAATTTGATTTGATGTATAACCTTGAAGATTAATTCTATTATATTCCAACTTCCATAGGCGAGGTGTCATTCTTCATGGTTTTGATGTAGTCTCTTCTTTCCCATTGAAAAGATGTTTTGCAGTAGCTCGATCCTTATGATTTCTATGGAGTAAGTTCCTATACTCATCAAACACCTGCTTTCCTAAACTTGTTGAATGACGAGATTTCATCTTTGGACCACAAATTGGACATGCAAATTTTCCCTTTGTTTGAAGACCTGCAAGATAATATATAATTGGATTAAATGAGTTAATTTTTTTAATTATATATAATGAATAGATTATTTTAAAAACATGCATGATATTTACTTCATAAAATTAAATATTGTTAAAGTGTAGTCGAATGTTATAACATACCACAAAAATGTGTTAGCCTTGGGGCATCATGAATTGTCTATACAAGCATTGCATGAAATTGAAATTGTCTTTGTCCAATTGGTGTAGAGACGTCATACATAGTGATTCTATTCCATAACTTTAGTAACTCGTCGATAAGAGGCTCGATATATACATTCATATCTTTAACTTGGTACTTACCTAGTTGAATGAACATAAGCATTACATAATTATTATAACCATTTTACTGCAATATATATAAATTAATGTACATGACTATTGAATGAAAAAAATATAATTCATTATGCAACAAATAAGACAAATGAGATGCTACTATGTTAAAGACAATTGATGTAAACAAATACCTGGAACAATCATTGACAACATTATGTGCTCCCTCTTTATTGACATCAATGGAGGAATGTTATTGTTGATAACAAAAACAGGCCACATCGATTAAATAGATCTCAGCTCTCCAAATGGATTGACATCGTCTGCTCCCAATGAAAGCCTAAGATTACAAGGTTCTTCTTTAAAGTGTGGCCATTTTTCCTCCATATCCTGAAATGTAGAACCATCCACAGGCATTCGAAGAATGTCATCTCCACTTATCTTCCATGCATGGTAATCCATAAATTGCGCTAAGCTTTCACACCTAAATAATCGTTGCATACGTGGAATAATAGGAATATAACGAAGAACCTTGCGAGGCACCTTTTTTTTTAGTTGATCTATTTGATATCTACTGATATGAAATTCTGGGTATTCTGTTGCAAATTCCTGTTGTTTATGATATATAATATGATCATTGGGACATACATCTATTGCTTGATACTCCATTCTGATATCTTTCATAATGCCAGATAAATCTTGGTATGACCGAGCTAAAATATTTGATGGTGGTAACAAAAATTGACCAATCAATCTACAACAAAAAATAATTTGTTAATATAAAGAATATTAATGGTACATATTTCATCCTTTATTTACTAGTGATGAACTAACAACAATTAAAATAGATGAAAAAATATGACATATATGACATACCTTAACATCCCTGAGATTGCTATGTTTGATAAACCATTCATGACCTTCAAGTTGAATAGCAACAATACAACAGAGAGAAGAGTTGTTTGGGAGCCTTCATAGAGGGGCTAGTATGCCTTCTCAAGTACAGGTAATCATGAACATCATCAAAGTCATCTTGATCATCATGATCAGCTCTGCCACTAAATGTGTCATGGATCAATGTATTTGTACCATCATCTTCAACTATGTTTTTTAGCGCATGATCATCTTCTTCCATAGGATCATTAACTTCATCTTCGATATTTACAACTCCATGTTCGTCCGCTTGCAAAACCACATTCTCTGATAATCCATATCATTTGCCCTAGGGCACCCCACCTTTATAATAATGATAGACACAAATAAACCATGATCATGATCAAGTGATTATATATATATATATATAATGTTAAAACGATATAAACATTTATAAATTCAATCAATATAAACACATATAACGAACAACTTACCAATGGATGATAATCATGCCCCCCTTCAACGTGACCATGCTGCCTACAATGTTTCTCAGCTGTTGTGATTAAAAGTAGTCTCATCTTTAAGCCCTTGCAATTATTGCAAGGACAATAACATTTCCCATCACCCTTTCTTTTCAATCTAGCCCACAATCTATCAAGTGTCTCTTCATTTTGTTCTGGACAAATAGTATCTGACATGATTTTTCTTTGCCAAGCTTGACTATTTAGATCTTCAAAATATCAAACTCACACTCCAATAATTTTTATTCATGAGCCGGTGAAAGCAAAATCTAATAATTCTAATATTTTACACCAAAAAAATTTGGCATGCAACCACCCCTGCAAAAGAGAAGATAGTCTGAAGTTAATGACCCCAAAAAACCCTTTAAAATGCTAATTCCAAAACTTATTAAATTCTAATTTTACTATTATTTCCAACCGTTAGACTCCTAAAATTAGAATATTGAACTTGATCCCAAACTTCCTACAACGATGGAGGTAGCGAGCTAGTAAGATCAAGTGACCCATTTCTAAGGAGCAACAAGTCGGAATCATCATTGCTAATGTCAATATGGATTTATCCTTTTAGTTAAAGATGCAATGTGTCACTTCTTATGACGAGCTTATCCCTAGGGCCCTCAACATTGAGAGAGCCCTAATCACTGAGAGCACACACTAGTAGAGATTTGTCAAATAAATGACTAGGTGACTAAAAATTTTAGTCACAACAACTAAAAATGACTAAATTCTACTCATTTTTACAATTCAGCTATAAATGAGTAAATAAATTACTAGTTTGGTCATTAATTAAGGGTAAAAGCACAAAACTATGTCACACTTTTGGCCAAATAAATGATTCGACGAAAAAATTTCAGCGAACAGTTTAAGCCGACGGTTTAAATTTGAAACCATGTGGCGTATTACGTGGCACATAGGTTTCGGTCGAATAAGTTTCGCCTGAATCCAAAAAAATCAAAATTTTCCTCTTCCCGCTTTAAAACTGCCTTCAAAATTGGATTTTTTAATGTGCGGGGTTTCTATAGAAAGGGTTTCGGTAGAAACAGTTTCTATAGAAAGGGTTTCGGCCGAAACCCTTTCTATAGAAACTGTTTCTACCGAAACTGTCTATGTGGCATCCTAGTTGGCAGCCAACTCAGCTTTTTTCAGAATTTTCTGAAACTTTCAACTTTAGCTAAGTATTTCTTTAGTCAGAATGATTTTTTTGCAAAAACAAAAAATACCCTTTTGTAGAGCTCGGAGTGGAGAATCCAAATATATAATTTTTTTAATATTTTTATTAGTTTTAATATATTTTATTTTTAAAATAATGCAAGTAGGTTTTCAAAATGAAAAAGGAAGTTGATTACAAATTAAAAACAAGATAGTAAAATTTATTAAAAAAATTTAAATCTTATATGGGGCACAAGAGGAGAGAGTCTTCTTCAAAAGGGTATAATTTTTGTTTTGAAAATAGTTGACGGCCCATGAAAACTATCAAATTTTGACATGTTTGACTTTAAAATGTTATTACAAGAAAAATATACATCAAAATTTGATTTTTCTTTTTCCATGCACAAGATATTGAAGTTACCTATTTGGAGAAAAAAAAATTAGGGAGAAATGAAGTATTTTTCAATTTTTTTCTTGACGGCCCGTGAAGTCACTCTTTTCTGAAATTTTTAGCATTCCAAAATTTGTCCTTTAATTGATAAAAACATAATGAAAATAATTTTTTTTTTAATTTTAAAAATTACAACAATAAACTTCATCAAAAGTTCTACATTTCATTAGTTTACACCATTTTGAAATTCAAAACATAAAGACCACTTTTATGTGGTCGAAGTTTAGAATTTTTTTTGCTGTTGGCCGATTCCTTTATAAAGTGTGACACAGGTTTGTGCTTTTACCCTTAAAAATTATTTGGTCACACAAATAAAAATGACTAAATAGTTAGTCATTTATTTAGTCACAATCCATTTGATTAAATCATTTAAGGAATCAAAAATATAGCCTGCCAAAATACTCTAAAACTTTAATAAACATACCCTAAAACTTTTTTCAAAATCTTATTTTCAAGCGTAGCCCACCAGAATGGAGTTTTCATTTTAATAAACATACTCTAAACCTTCGTCAAAAAATTATTTTCAAGCATAGACCACCAAAATGGAGAAGTGTTTTATTAAAGAATGACATAGAATAGTGAGGAGATGTGTGTGAAAGGAGGCATAGGATTCATTGCTGCTTATCTCATTCTTGCTCTGCTCAACAAATCTTACATTGTTTCCGCTACTATTTGTAATCTAGGTATTTACTTGACATATATTTGCATAATCTCAAATTCCTTCAGAGGCTTTTGAAGTATAAATGTATCCTATATAGAATTTAGAATGTTTTCTTTTAATTAAAAAAATAAATAAATGATGTATTTCCCTGTAATTAGATAATGTGGAGATCTCCTAAATCTTCCCCAACACACTATCCTCTTTGGCACTGTATTCATTACTCCAGCTACTAGGGTTTTGCATGTGACATCTTTAATATCTTCATGACCATGACTTTTAAATAGAATCTCAATCTTTGCTTTAATCCTTTTCATGGTAACCCTTGAGTTCCATAATCCACCTTCAATCTCTTCTAAGAACGTTGTCTTAAGCTAGATTGCATAGTATGCATATAAAGCAAGTCCTTCATACCTGCCATTGTTCCAAACCACCACTCACTGCCTTGCTTAAAATGTTGCATCCATAAGCACAATAGCATATTTTAAAATCATGGTTGCCAGTGATTGACCATTAAGGTCACCACTTTAATCAAGATACAATGAGATTTTTGTCTTCAAACTCAAGGCATTATGCAAGATAACATTGTGAATTGTTTGTTGTGTATGATTTGATTTTCTTGCACATTTACTGCTTTGCTAACTTCCTTTAACACTGGGTATTGCACCCTTAGCTGCAATCAACTCACTCACTATCACTTGAAGATTCCTTTCATGAGCATCCTTCTATAAAATCAAACTATGTCCTATAGACTACCTACTTACTACAGGGGATTCATTGTTTCATGGTATTGTAGATCTTAAGATCCTTCAACCTTATTGACACTACTTCACAGTCCACAAGGTATTATTCACTATTCTCCCATTTTTGATGAGTCTCAAAACACTGCTCAAACATGCAATCCACTACCTCCATTATACATTAATGGCTAAGAAGAAACATTGAACCTATGATTACCACTGTTACTTCATTTGGACAGTCATTCCCTGATTGCATTTGCCTTGTCTAACACTACCAAAAGCATTTGAAAAACCCTTAAGGTCAGCAAGGGGGTAAGGAAACTCATTTTTAAAATCTCCACTTTACTATGCAAGGTTTGAGCTTTATTATCTTGTCACTGCTCAGCCTCTTTTTGACTGTCACATCTCAAATGACTGTCATTCTTCTTATCGTAGATTGCATTTACAAATGTCACTAAGCTACATAGTGTGCTTGTTATTGGCTACAATCTTTAAATTGCAAGATTTTGTTATTAGCTACAATGTCTCAATCTTTCTGGTATTGCAACTTGACTAATCCTCTAGAGTTATTGTTTATGTTTCTACAGAGGCCTAGGGTTTGTACCCTAATCATGCTCTTACCAATGCTTTTTTTGGTGTTAAAAAACAACCTTAAATCTTGGGTCAAAAAATTAGTTGTCTTGACAAAGTTGTGGTATGATCTTGGATTATATCCTAGAGTGTGTGGGAAGCTTGTGTTTGATCATTAAGGTATGTAAATATGATCAAGGAAATGCATCCTATATAGCATGGGTCTTGCTTTAATACTTTCCATAATGGTTATTAGCAGATCAGATTATTATAGTTTGTGGTAACCCAAGATTGCATTCAAGTATGTAACAAACTTGGTTTGTAGTTTAAGCTATACACTTTTAAGTAACATTCATAGGGTTTAGAAAATCTTGATCACTCTCTAGAATAGCCCATTAAAAATGGGTTGTGCTTGAATGCACTACATAATTGATATAACACAACCACTCTACATATCAACCAAAGTTATAGGGTCTTTATTGCAGCAAGAGGTAATCACTCTTGGATCATGCTATAATTACATCCTAACCTGTTAAACTTGAGACAACCTGAATGCACCCAATGATGATTGACACCTACATTATATGAGGGCCTCCATTTCTATCACAACATAGCCACATTAAACTTGGGTCACACATGAATGCATCCTGTATTTGTTATAGCACAACTGTGCCACATGACCAATAGAGTTATGGATCACATAATTACAGTTACAAGAATTTGTTCCTTGGTTGTGATCTTATGGTGATTCCACACAACAAAATCTGGACATGAAATTCCAAAACCTTAAACCTCTAAAAATGAAATCTGATGATATTTTGCTTTAAAATATTATTTTCAAACCTAGAACTACAAATCTGACTTCACAACTAAATTCTTCAAAAAGACAATGAATACCCTCAACCTGGCGATATCTTTTTGAATTTTTTTTTATTTTTCTCAAGAAAATCATCCTTAGTTCTCCACAAACTGTCTCAAGTAGAGAAAAACACAGTCGCAATAAATCAGTGAACTCACTTTTATTTATGTTGGCCATAATTTGATTTTTTTCTTATATTTCATGTTTGTCAAAATTTTGATGAAACTTATAGTCAAAATTTTGACGAAACCCAGGTTCATCAAAATCTCGATGAACGTCGGGGATAAACTTTTAAAAAATTGAAAATTACACATCAAATTATACATATTTCGTCGGACATTTTCGTTCGATTTTGCAGTCAAATGAGTTAGTGTACAATCTCGGTAGAAAGGTGCTCGATGGTTAATAACAAGGCTCGTGACTGTGTTGAACGAATAGGATTTCTGATGGTTGAGATCCACGGTTGCCCGCCATTGCATGATCAAAAGTTGTGAGGTCTTTATTGATTGCGATATCATGGGTGGGCGCTACGTGGATCTCCTTGGCAATGAGTAGTATGGTGGGCCCCTTATTTCCACGATGGAAACTATGTGAGTTTGCTTTGAATGCAGTCATCCAATGATCTGACCGAGGTGAAAGATCGATGGCTAATATTTGAATCTGCATCAAATGCGATTAGAGTTGTTCGTGCAGCGCACAAGTAAACATTAATGGCGGCCATGACATCTACTACCATGGTTTGATCGAATTACAGTAACTATTCTTCTGCTTTTGGTATCACAAAGCATTCAAAACATCTTAAATGGGGATTGTAGGTGGATATGTTTTGTTTAAGGATTTGATAAGTAGTATTGGGTTAGAATACATGTTGATGAAATTGTAAAGCAATGTTCTCAAGGATCTTATATGTTATGTGTTAAATATGTGATAAACCCTTAGATGTTTATGAATTTGACTCCCTTAATGGATATATGGAACTGATGTATGTTGTACTAATTTGTATGGTTCAGTATTTTGTTTGTCTTTACCTAGCGCTTGCTACAAATTGCAAATCAATGACTATTTTACACTGTGGAATGTGTTGTAGTTATCTCATGCTCCAAATAGTTGATATTACTAATGAAAAACCAATTCTATTCAGTATTATGCTATTATGTTGAGCTATTAAATGAGATTATTATTTGTTTATTTGGTGTAGAGGTTGTAAACGTATTAAAGGATCACCCTCCCAGGTCTTGCAAAGCCCAAAGTGTAGGAGGTCTTTAAATCCTTGTCAGTTGGTCCAAGTCCATCGAGCTGCCCTTGATTTGAATTGAAAATTACATAGGTAAATTAGAAGACCAACCTGGTTACAATAAAAACAACCAACAG
>VDFB02000009.1:43422742-43506047 GCA_007258455.2 Sequoia sempervirens
GAGGGTGATCCCTTAATGTGCTTACAACCTCTGCACCAATATCATAAACAACATTAACAATAATAGATAATCTCATTTAATAGCTCAACATAATAGGATAATATCGAATAGAATTAGCTATTCATCCACATTATCAGCTATTTGGAGCATGAGATAACTACAACACAATCCCAAGATAAAATAGGTCATTGATTTGCAATTTTTAGCAAGCTCTAGGTAAAGAGAACAAATACTGAATCATACAACTTAGATCAGTGCCATATATTGTGGGAGTCAAATTCATAAGTATTCAAGGGTTTATGCAGATTTAACATTACATATCGATCTGATAACATTGCATTACAATTTCATCAATATGTATTCTAACCCAATACTACTTATCAAATCCTTATACAAAACAACTATAATCCCATTTAAGCATTTTAATTAATCCCTTGAATTAAAGCTAAAATAAGGATCATACACACCACAATAGTGAGATGAATGAAACAACCCTTAGTTATCTTATTCAAAATTTAGATATGCATGTACATTGGAGAGACATGAGTTTGAATTTATCATTTCAACTCAAATGCTAGTACTGTTATACAACATTAAATCCCCATGAATTCAAAACCTATTACAGAATGACTCAGAACCTTAATTGCATTTTCTAAAACCATCGAACTTTACAATTTTCTCTGCAACTTCACCTAGACTCAACCCAAAATTATCTAACTTGCTAACCCGTACTTCTGGCCTTGAAATCCTTCTTATAGAAAATGAAGGAGCAAACAAGCATTAGGCCAGAAAGTACACATGTCACCAGCCAATTGGAATACCTGGTGACATTCCAAAAATTGTTACAACAACAATCACCCTGGAGAATATTCATGTTCATCATGCCAGCTGAGAAAAGTTGATGCAGCAACAAAAGCCATAAGAATCCCGTGCCAAGACTGCCACCAAAGAAAAACTGGAAATTGTTGTAACTGCAACAGCTTATTTGCCAACCGTTAGCAACCCACTTCTTTTATTCTTCCTCAGTTAAATATTTAGTTACCCATTTATGATATTCTTCATCAGTTAGCCAGTCAAAATTAATTACCTCATTTACCTTAGCATTATAAGGTGTATATTTAACCGCTACTTGATTTGCATCTCTTTCAAAAGATTCCAAAAATGAGCTGGTGCTAATGATTTTATCCATACAGCTCACCAACAAATCATAATCTGAGTCATCACAAATTAATTTAATTTGGTCGTTGATGACCTCATTTTCTTGATCTTGCCATTGCTAGAGTGACCTGATATTCCCCTGCTCATCAATTATATCAGGTAACAATGTGTTACCCCAATCATCAAAATTCTTCACCGATTCCTTGATCCTCCTACTCAAGTCATTTGGTAAGGTCTGAAAACCTTGCAATGATTTGACTAACACATGAGTAGGCTTTAATGATTGGGGCCTATTATTTGTATCAAACCTTGAGGTTGTATACATTAACCCAAATCACTGGCCCTAGGGATCCAATTTTCAATTATTAGTATCACTACCTCCTGGTGCCTATCTATATTCTTTATTGCATCAAATAATAAAGAATATAAAGAATGTATAGATGATAATCTATTATCAACCTTTTCATTTAAGTGCCTCAAGATAGTAGTGACAATCTCATTTTTCTTTGAAAGAGATCCCTCCTCACTTACCTTTAATGATTCCTATAATTCTTCAATTTTTTGCATGAGCTGCTCTTTGTAGGATCGACAGAGCACTCTGTTTCTTCATCAATTTGTTCTAAAGGAGGGGTGAGGGAAGGATTCTAACTAGGAGACCCTGGTGTGGAAACAATTGGAGAAGCAGGAGGCACTAACCCTGATGTGGAAGGTAATGAACTGATTCCTGGAGAACTTGATGTCTCCCCAATCTGTTTATACCTTAACCTATCCACCTTGGTCTGCAACTCAACATTCTTTTGTTGCATTTTGTTGTATTCCTCAATCAAAAGGTTATACTTCTCCATCAGGCTCTTCTTTTCAGCCTCTTCTCTTTCAGCAGTCTTTTGGGCCAATTTGGCCACATTCACAGTTAGATTAGTGGCCTCAATGTTTGAGGTCTCTGAAGCTCTTTTTATTATTAACCCTCCTCTAAAATTTTGGTTAATATCTGTAACATCTGACTTTCTCCCTTGTGGGGCCAATTCCCAAATTGCCAAAGTCTCATACTCTTCACTGAAGGCAAAGTCTTGCAGTGCTACCTTGACCTCTTCTTCAGAGTCTTGCAAGGGATGCTTGGACTTTAGAATAGCATTAAATGCTACAACATCTGCAATGTCCCATTCAGGAAAAATCAATAAACCAACCTGAGTCAACAGTTTTCTTCCTTCCTCGGGAGTAATGTTCTTGAATTCTTTCATTAATTCAGCTTTCACTTCCTCATCATTCTCCTGGTCTGACCTATCAGGTCTCAACTATCTCCTCTTTTTACATTTATCTTGATATTCCTCAAATTTCATCCTCCATACCAATTGCAAGAAGACAAGAGTTTTTATAAATGCATCATCATCAAGAAACTCCTTACATGCCTCCATTCTTG
Source organism: Sequoia sempervirens (assembly GCA_007258455.2). NCBI lineage: Eukaryota > Viridiplantae > Streptophyta > Pinopsida > Cupressales > Cupressaceae > Sequoia > Sequoia sempervirens. The sequence goes on from VDFB02000009.1 coordinate 43,425,318, forward strand.
CATCTTGTACACATTTTCCTTTCATATCCAAATCGGATAAAACCAATTTAGCTGACCTAGGAGGGGAAGGCATACCAATCTGCATATCTTGATCAGTAACAACAATCTCATCCATCACATCCTCTGGTGGTTGATCAGTCCTTTGCCTCTTAGGGCTTAGTTCAGATGGTGGTGATGAAAGACTATCTTCTAGTGATGATTCCAGATCAATAATCTTAATTGCCCCAGGTGTTTTGAGCTTTGGACCTGGCTGTGTAGGAAATTTCATTCTTTGTTTACCTTTTTTGTCCACTTCTTCTTCATCATTGTTGTCATCCTTTTTCCTCTTGTAAATGGGCCACCTTTCTATAGGCTAGTATGTTGGCCTTGTTTTCATTGGCCTGGCACCTTGTTCCTGCACACCCAGACTCAACTCCAAGTTTATCTTCTTGGTCCTCAAGGTGCCCATAATTTCTTTGAAGTTCTCCACTAGAAAATCAATTTTCTTTTGATGTGGACTGAACTCCAACAATGGATCATACTTTGGATCCATTTTGTGAACAATATCTAATAGCTTATCATAAGCTATCCATTTCTCCTTGTTCAAATCCTACCTATTTAGATAAAATTCATTTCTAATCAAGTCCTCAGGAAAGTTGAACTCATGCACAATCTTGCCACCCTTTATTCTCTGTCTCAAAAGGGAAAAGAAGCCCTTAGGATCATGTTGCCTCTTTGGACCACACCTTAAGTGGTAATCATCAAAGAATTTTCCAAAGTGTACCCATCCTCCCTTTGAAAATACAAAATCAGATACCACTGTATAATTTGGGAAAAAGGTTCCCTTACCCCTCCCAATGAGGTTATCCTCATGGATACAACCTATTTGCCACATAACCTCTGAAAATCCCACTCTTTGTAGCACATTGTATGGCAGTATATGGGGGGTTCCTTGAAAATCGTATACCCTCAAAATAGTGTTGACTGGGTATGGAATAATGTCACCCTAGTTATGGTATACTTTTAATTTTGGCCTCCTCCCCTTCGATCTAAGGAAATCATGCAATTCCTCAGGGATCCTGGGTACATTCACCATCAGTCTAGCCCTCAATCTGGAAACAAATAAATTATCAAATTGCACATAACTAGTTCCTTCTTTATTACACAATAAGTCTACAGTCCATCTCTGTACAGGTAATATTTCTCCATCAACAAATTTCCTTAATTCCATCTTCTCAGAAAATAAGTCAACATTCTTCCACAAGAACATATGCATCAACATAGAATACCAAAAGAATTGAGTTCCTGTATCATTGCACTGAAACTTCAATAGCCCTTCATGTATCCTTTCAGCCAAGGAGTCAAAATCATATGTCATAGAGAAATTGGGGTGTTGTATTTGCACCCCCATGAACATGTAGGCAATGGGCATCACTGTGCTAGGATTGAAACCTAAAATCTGGCACAATGAATAAAAAAGTGGCCAAGAAATTATTTGCAAAGCAATTTACTCTAAATGGTTATTTGAAATCATTTGGACAGTCATTCCCTGATTGCATTTTCCTTGTCTAACACTACCAAAAGCATTTGAAAAACCCATAAGGTCAGGAAAGGGGTAAGGAAACTCATTGTTAAAATCTCCACTTTACTATGCAAGGTTTGAGCTTTATTATCTTGTCACTGCTCAGCTTCTTTTTAACTGTCACATCTCAGGTGACTGTCATTCTTCTTACCGTAGATTGCATTTACAAATGTCACTAAGCTACATAGCATGCTTGTTATTGGCTACAATCTTTAGATTGCAAGATTTTGTTATTAGCTACAATGTCTCAATCTTTCCGGTATTGCAACCTCACTAATCCGCTAGAGTTATTGTTTATGTTTATATGGAGGTCTAGGGTTTGTACCCTAATCATGCTCTTACCAATGCTTCTGTTGGTATTAAAAAACAACCTTAAATCTTGGGTCAGAAATTTAGTTGTCTTGACAAAGTTGTGGTATGATCTTGGATTGTATCCTAGAGTGTGTGGGAAGCTTGTGTTTGATCATTAAGGTATGTAAACCTGATCAGGGAAATGTATCCTATATAGCATGGGTCTTGCTTTAATACTTTCCATAATGGTTATTAGCAGATCAAATTATTATAGTTTGCAGTAACCCAAGATTGCATTCAAGTATGTAACAAACTTGGTTTGTAGTTTAAGCTATACACTTTTAAGTAACATTCATAAGGTTTAGAAAATATTGATCACTCTCTAGAATAGCCCATTAAACATGGGTTGTGCTTGAATACACTACATAAATGATATAACACAACCACTCTGCATATCAACCAGAGTTATAGGCTCTTTATTGCAGCATGAGGTAATCACTCTTGGATCATGCTATAATTACATCCTAACCTGTTAAACTTGAGACAACCAGAATGCACCCAATGATGATTGACACCTACATTATATAACCTAAATTAACTACATTATAATGAGTGCCTCCATTTCTATCACAACATAGCCACATTAAACTTGGGTACACATGAATGCATCATGTATTTTTATAGCACAATTGTACCACATGACCAATAGAGTTATGGATCACATAATTACAGTCACAAGAATTTGTTTCTTGGTTGTGATCTTATGGTGATTCCACACAACAAAACTGGACATGAAATTCTCAAAACCCTAAACCTCTATAAATGAAATCGATGAGATGTTGCTTTAAAATATGATTTTCAAACTTGGAACAACTGACTTCACAACTGAATTCTAAAAGACAATGACTACCCTCAACTTGGCGATATCTTCTTGATTTTCTTATGATTTTTCCCAAGAAAATTGTCCTTAGTTCTCCACAAACTGTCTCAAGTAGAGCAAAACACTGTCGCAATAAATCAGTGAACTCACTTTTCTTTGTCAGCCACAATTTGATTTTTTTCTTATTTTTCATGTTTGTCGAAATTTCGACGTAGTGATAGAATTTTGACGAAACCCAGGTTCGTCAAAATTTCGATGAACATCGGGGATAAACTTTTAAAAAATTGAAAATTATACGTCAAATTTTACAAGCACCCAAAGATACATCAAATTATACATATTTTGTCAAAAAAAATTGTCTGAGTTTGCAGTCAAATGAGTTAGTGAATTTTTTGAGGTTATTTAGGGTTTTTTAAGATATTTGAGGCTTTTTTTAGGTGTTTTGAATGTTTTCTAATGTTTAGGAGTTTTCAATTTTCAAATGTTTTTTGTTTTTATGATATTTGCATGTTTTTTATTTTTTTCAAAATATTTGGATGTTTTAGATTTTCAAAGTTATCTAGACGTTTTTGGATTTTTGAGAATTTTGACCAAGAACCTAACCTAAAAGACCTATCCTAAGGGTCTCGGGAGATGATCAAAGATAAGCCTTGCCTGCATTATAAATGAAGAGACCACGTAGTTCGACTGACCTGACCTATTAACAAGATGAAGATATGAACAGTGATGGAAAAGTCAGTTTATTATGACGGACTCCTAAAGGACTAACCTAGGGTGTCTCGGGGGCACATCAATGATGATCTTGCCTACGTTCAAGCTTAGAGACGATGCAGTTCGACAATGGGTATTGCTTTTTGGATTTTCAATGTTTTATCTTTTTAGGATTTTGATGTTTTTTGGATGTTTTGAATTTTTCCTGTATAATTTTCTGGATGTTTTTAGATTTTAGTTGTACAAGATTTTGCAAATGTTTTTGGATTTTCTTATGAATGTTTTACGAATGTTTTTGGTGTTTTCGAGATAAGATTTATGAAGACCTCAAGATATATAAGAACTCAATATGACCCATAACGAAATGCCCCTAGTGTGACATGTTAGACTACTTCGATAAAGGCAGGATAGATTGACCTTTGGAATATGCCAAGTAGTGCTAAAGGGTCTTCATAATATCAAGCTATGATAAGGATGTGGATGATGGATAAAAGGTGATGTAAAGAATGATAGGACAAAAAAGCTAAAGAACAGATGGAGATGCTTTATTTACACAAGGCACCTGTTTTCCAAGTTTTCACCAAGGTACTTGCCCAAAGCACCACCGAAATGGTTTTCACTAGAGGACAATTTTTTTCTTTAACTTTTCTATCCTCTTTCCCATTTTTTTTTGGATTTTGATCATTTTTTTATTTTTTTGTATTTTCAAATTTATACCCTTCAAGACTAGGCATAAAACTTTTTGAGATGAAAGTTGTTCGTTGGCTCCTACAAGGGTTCACCTTTAGGGGTTGACAGTTGGTATGCTCTAGATCCATATCTAGTTGTAATGACAAAGGGACCCAACTAGTTAGGTTCAAACTTTCCTTTGTTGTCTTGATCTGGAAGGTTCTTTTGATTTTTCTTTAGGACAAGATCTTCAACTTGGAACAACCAACATTTGATCATCTTGTTATAGCTTTGTTTCAATCAATTTTGATATACTTGCAAGTGATTGAGGGTGTCAAGATGACACTCATCCAGGAATTATAGATCATTCAGTCGAGACACTCTATATTCTTCCTCAGTAATCAGGTTCTGTAATGACACTCATAAGGATGGGAGCTCAACCTCAATAGGCAGAATGGATTATGATCCATAGACCAAGGAGAATGAGGTTGCACCTATAGGCATGTGGATACTGGTTTGATAAGCCCAGAGAGTGGGATTTAGCTACAGATTCCAGTCACAACTAGTTTCATTCACTATTTTCTTCAAGATTTTTAGGATAGTTTTATTCATAGCCTTAGCCTAGTCATTGCCTTGGGGATAATACAGTGTAGATAATCAGTGTTGGATGTTGAATCTTTGGCACAACTCTTTTACATCCTGATTCTTAAAAGGGGATCCATTATCTGAGATGAGAGTTTGTGGAACACCATAATGGCAAATTAGATAATTCAAGATAAATTTGGTAATCTGCTTCCCCATTATATATGTCATAGGAATGGCTTCAATCCACTTAGTAAAATACTCAGTGGCGGTTATGATAAACTTGTGGCCATTGGATGATGGGGTGATTTTTCCTATGAGGTCAAGTCCCCACTATGAAAAAGACCATGGTGTGATCATGGGTTGCAATTCTTGAGCTGGGGCATGGATCAGATCCACATGTTGTTGACATTGGATGCATTTATGCACATAGTGATGAGCTTCATTTTCCATGGTTGGCCAATAGTACCCCATCCTCAACAATTTCTTAGCTAATGTCATACTGCTAGAATGGGACCCACATATGCCATTGTGTACTTCTGTTAAAGCAGTTAAGGCTTCCTCTTGGTTAAGACATCGTAATAATGTCCCTTCAATGCTTCGGCAGTAAAGGGTATCACCTAGGATCATGAATCAGGATGCCTTTTTCACAAAGGTCTTTTTAAAGTTCGAGGTGATATTAGATGGAAGGGTTCCTTTGCTTAGGTAGATAAATATGTCATGATACCATGGGGATCCAATACCAACAATGACACACGAATTCAAATTTAGGGATTTTGAAAGTTGGAATGAGAAGTTGTTCTACCAAGAATTCACATTGTAGGATGTTGTTTGGCATATCTAATAGTGATCCGATTGTTGCCATGACATATGTTGCTCTATTGTTCATGCGAGTAATTTACTCAAAAGTTATTTCTATGAAGAAATCCTTGAGATTCTCCACCATCTTCTTGTAAGGAGTGAGCTTGTCATCTTTAGTTTGATAGTCATCATTGACATGGTTGATAACCAGCTATGAGTCTCCATAGACTTTCATCTCTTGAATCTGCCATTGAACTTCTATCCTTAGACCTGTGATTAAGTCTTCGTACTCAGTAATGTTGTTGGTACAAGGAAATAATAGCCTGTATGACTTTGGGATACAATCACCTTGAGGGGTGATGAAGAGAATGCTTGCTTTGGATCCATGTTGGATGAGTGATCCATCAAAGTACATCTTCCATTGAGTTGTGAGGTTGATAAGGAACACTGATTTGTTTTGGAATTCAGATACCAAGGGGTTCTTAGTATAGATGGGTGCTTCTGCCAGTTGGTCTGTGATCACTTGTCCTTTGATTTCCTTGCACTCCACATTCTCTATGTCAAATTATGTTAATATCATTAACCATTTAGCCATCATCCTGTGAGAGTTGCTTTAGATAATAGGTATTTGAGTGGATCAATCTTTGCAATGAGCTTGATTTGATATGACAGCATGTAATGTCTAAACTTTTGTGAAGCAAAAACTACTACTAGGCATGCTTTCCCAATGGGTGAATAGTTCATCTCATAGCCCACCAAGGTTCTACCGATATAATAGATAGCCCTTTACTTTCCATTTTCATCATGTTGTTCTAGAAGAGCTCCTAGTGCTACTAATGTTGTTGAGATATATAGGGTCAAGGGTTTGTTTGGTATTGGTGGCATGAGCACTGGAGGTGTTAGTATATAATCTTTTATCTGCTGGAAAGCTTTATCACACTTGTCATCCCACTTGTAGGTTATCCCTTTATGGATAAGATGCGAAAAGGGGTGGATTTTATCTGATAGTTGTGCTATGAACCTTCTGATGGACTACAGTTTGCCTTGTAATCCTCTCATCTACTTTAGTGATTGTGGTGGTTCCATGTCGAGGATAGCTTTTACCTTTGCTGGATCAATTTATATTCCTCTTTGTGAGATGATGAAGCCAAGGAGTTTCCTTGATGTAACCCCAAAGGCACACTTTTTTGGATTTAGCCGCACCTTGTATTCTTCAAACCTGTCAAAGATAGGTCCTAAGAATTGTATGTTCTCACTTCTCTTCCTTGAATTTTCCAAAATATCATCCACATAATCTTCAAATATTTTTTGGATCATGTCGTGAAAGATGAGGGTCATTGCTCTTTGATAGGTTGCTCCTGCATTCTTTAACCCGAATGGCATCACATTCCAACAATAGGTTCCCCATGGACAAGTGAATGCAGTTTTATGTTGATCCTCCTTGGAGATTATGATTTGATTGTAGCCTAAAAAACCATCCATGAGTGATAGCATTTCATGCCTAGCTATTAATTCCACAATGAGATCAATGTTAGGAAGAGGGAAATCATCCTTTGGGCATGCTTTGTTTAAGTCTCTGAAATCAGTGCATATTTTGATGCCCCCTGTGGGTTTTGAGACTAGTACCAAGTTTGAAACCCACTTAGGATAATCTATTGGTCAGATAAATCCAATGTTAAGAAGCTTTTGTAACTTTAGTTTCACCAAGAGTGCTATATGTGGGTGCATCTTCCTTAATTTCTATTTCACTGGCTTGGCTTTAGGATAAACTACTAAGTGATGCACAACCACTTCAGGATCAAGGCCTAGCATATCTGTGTATGGCCATGCAAAGTTGGCTCTTGGCTCTTTCAGGAATGTTGCTAGGTTCTTTTGTTCTTCATCTAGCAAGGATTCAACATAGAAGGTGATATTAGGTACTTCTTTTGTTCCCACATTGACTGGAGTGGCCTTTTTTGCTAGCATTGTTGACTTTTCTAGATACATTGGACTAAGGGAAAGATTGAATCCCTCATCCTTAGGTGCCTCAGAAAGGTTTTCACCATTGGATGTGTCCTTTTTTTTTACTATTTTAGGATTAGAGATTTCCACTAGGTGGTTTCCACTCAAAGATCTACATGTTAGTTGCATTTCATTAATTTTGTGACTGAAGGATTCAATCATATCCCCATAGTATATCCCTATGTCAAGCTCTATGTTGAAGCCTACTTTGTGATCTACCCATGATAAGTTGTCACAGAGTCCCATGAATTTTGAGATTGCTTTGTCATTTTTGAATAAATCTAGAATCGGTGGTCCTTGTTGATCCATGTCAATAAGTTGTAGGTACACTAGACATATTTCAATTGGTTGGTTGCTTGGGAGAAAGGATGTTATGGATATCATAAAGATGGTGTCATTCTCAAATAGGTTTGCAACATCAAGGGGAAAGTTATCCAAGGTTGTACCACGTAGTGTAGGTAACCAAGAGGAAGCCTTAGCCCGTTTAGTAGAAATACCTTTTCCAATAAGTGTGACCTTGCTAGTAGTACAACCTATAAGGTAGGGGGACCTCCACGTGCAAGACCCCAAGTCATGGAGGGCCAAGATGCAGAAAGATTCCCTAACTTACCTTACTAAATAGGATGTTTAGGGTATGAGGATGAGAATGATGAGGACTATAGAGTCTTGCAACCACTCTACAATCCTAAATTTTGAAGTGGGGCTAGGTGAGCCAGTTTTCAGGTTCAACACTACACCTCAGGGAGCTCTCTGCTCGAGGACAGAAGTGCGGTCTTGGACGACAGTGCACTGCATTAGTGTCTCTAAAGTGCACTGGCATCCGTATAGCCAAACAACAGAAGAGACAAGGTTAAACCTATTAAAACAGGCTAACGGCCCAGCTAACTATTACTAAAGGGCCAAAATAACGAGATTAAGTAAATGAGATATTCTCTAATATGATAGAGTAAAAATATGAGAGTCAAGGTGGCAAAAAGGATCTCACAAAAGAACTCGTTCACCAGCTAGCTCCTTGAAGACACATCCATCTACACACAAAAAGAGAGGAAAATGTTGGGTGACTGTATAGGGGCCTGCCTTAGTCAGACCCCCGTTTAGGTGTTTCCACCTCCATGGATAACCAAAGAAACGAGATAAAGAAAGTAATATAGTGAAAAGCACAAAATTACTACAAAACAATAAAGTGCTAACTCAACCAAGTGATAGAAGGAAAGAAAGGGAAGCTTACCATCTCCACCAAGAGCACTCAAGGCTGCTTGGGGGAGAAAATGAGAGTATTCGAGCCTCTGATGTAATGGTGTTTCATTCCCAACTTGTTCTACCAAAGATGGAGTGTTGTGTTTGCTACAATGGAAAGCTTATATGCTTGAAGTGAGTGAAATTGAGCTTGTGAAGTGATAGAATGAGTGCTTGAAGTTGTGAAGAAGCTAGAATGCATGTTGAAGGAATGAATTTGAAAAAGGAATGAAAGAAATGACCATATTTGGGTCGGTTTGCCGAAAGGAACATTACAACTTGACTCCCAATGAGAAGTGTAACGCCTCTGTAGGTTCAACCACAGGAATCTGCCAGGGATGCAAGTGTGTTGTGTGGATGTCTACACACTGCGTGGGCATCCCCAATAGAAATGCCTCCACCGATGCTCAAAATAGGTGCCAAGTGGGATGCAAGCAGCAGGCTTAGGTGGGATTAAGCCTCTGAACTATGTTTTCTAAAGTAGAAAGAGGAAAAGGGGTAATTTACACATGGGATGAAAATTTACTCCTATACATTTTTCCCCCACTTTAGCGAGCACAAGTACTGATGAGTGCTCGGTAAAGTAGATCAAGGAGAGAGTGTAAGGTTAGAAATGTATTCCTGAATTGTTGAGGAAGTAGAGCTCGGTTTGGTGTACCTGAAGGTGCAGAGCAAGCAAAGGACTTCATAGCTACTTGGAACTATGAAGTTGAAAAGAGAAAGTGCCTTATAGGTTCTTGGTCCTGTAAGGAAGGTGTCCCCCAAAAACTCTAGCATGGAGGATAAGCTATGAAGCAAGCGCCTTATAAGCTCTTAGTTCTGCAAGGATGGTCTCCCCTAAAAACTCTAGCATGGAGGATACCTAAAGAAAGTTCCCTACAGGCTCTCAGTCCTATAGAGAAGGTACTCTCCATGAACTCAAGCATGAAGAGTACCCAAGGAAGTGCCCGACATGCTCTCAGTCCCATAGGGAAGGTATTCTCCATGAACTCAAGCATGAAGAACACCTAAGGAAGCACCCCATAGGCCCTCAATCTTATAAGGAAGGTAACCCCCAAGATCTCTCACATGGAGGAAAACTGAGAAAACACCCTACAGGCTCTTAGTCCTATAGGGGAGCCACCCCCAAGATCTCTTGCATGGAGGAAGCTCAAAGGAAAGCAGATTCCATAGAGTTAGAAAGCAGCCACGTAGGCAAGTGAGTAGACAATTGCATAGACTATCGATAGTTTTGAAAACTTTCGAAGGGGTCCCTTGGGAACCCACCATGAAGAGAGGGTCCACTCAAGGGATGCACAGTTCAAAAGTAGATGTTCTTTCTCTTGAATCAATCCCGCATCAAGGAATCCTTTTGAAAGATGCTTACTTCATCAAGGAATTCAAAAGGAAGAATATGCCCCCAGACGAGGGGAAGATTAAATTTGTTCCCGCTTTAGAGGAAGGTTTAAGTCCTTTCTTTACGAACCCATGATGAAGGAAACATGTTTCGTTAGGGTTTCGAGTTGAGAATACAATTCTTAAGAAAGGTTTGCAAGAATTTTTGAGAAAAGATCTATTGGCAACAAATGCATTTTCTAAAAATTGAAATGTTAAAAAAATAATATTTTCACACATAGGAGGGACAACTCAAGCAAAGAAGAAAGAAAGATAAAGAGGGAGCAAAAGAAAGAAAACCCAAACAAAGGGCACAGGGGTAGCCTAATATTTTGGGGTCAGAAATGCTCATAAATATATATAGATATGTATAGTAATAGTATATAAATGAACTGTCATCAACCCCCTACTATATCAGATCATGTGAAGAATGCACAAGAAGACAAAGTAAAAATAAAAAATTGGGTCAACATGGAAGGGAAACCTAAATGCCTCCAACGCTTTGCATCGTCCCTAATTTATCAAAAATCAAGCACAAACATGGAAGAATGATGATACAAATAGAAGAAGGTTTACGGCACAAAAAACATTCATGTATCAAAGAACTAACAAGGGTGACGAGGGTCATCGAGGCACACATAGCACAATCATGAGGGAACACATCACAACACACACACACACAAGATCAAGAAGAGGCCTCCTCCTAACATTGATCAACCAAGAGGTCATCTGCTTCCCACTCTAGATCATCGTAGGGGCAAGGAGGATGAGCCTACAGTTGAGGGATGTTAAGAGGAGGGGTGTCTAACCCTCCTGCAACAAGGGCTAAGGAAGAGGGCCCCTCAAGATCCTCCCCACAAGGCTCTTGTGGAGTCAAGGTCAGCGATTTTGCGAAGATCGCTGACAAGGTCGGAACCTCATCCATAGAGTTAAAAATGCACCCCACAAGAGCATTGTGTCTAACTTCAGCGGATGGGGTAGGTTGAGCCTGAGATTCACCACTGGGTTCGTTGAGTGAGTCAGGAGCGGTGACAAACTCAGGGGAAGCCGAGACTGGTTCCATCACTAGGACATAACAAATCAACACAGGACCACCTTGCAAAGAAGGTGGGCTTCTCTTATGCCCTTCATTGCCATAAGGACCACTCTCCACCTCTTTCTTCACCGGAGGAGATGAACACCCCACAGACGAATCTAGAGGTGTGGAGGAAGAGGAGGAAAGGACCACAGTGGATACGACTAAGGTATTAACCATATCCATAGGCTTCAAAAAATGCTAGATGTCCGAAATGGACATCAGCAAAGGTGGCTCCATTGAAGGAGCGATGAACACTTGTACCCCCTTGGGGCTAGGTGCATTTGCACTCACAACGAAAGTCAGAAGTAGCGCAGAACCAGACTGGAGTGAAGCAGAAGGGAGGGAAGAGGGCAACACTATAGGAGGCTCTGAAGCAAGAGCGGTCATCTCTTCCTCCCTCCTTTGCGAGGTGGCCTACTCAGCTAAGAGAGCCTTTCATCAACACTTTTTTTCAAGCACAAGGTCATTTCTTCAGCGCTTAAAGCTGGAGGATGGAGGCTATAAAGGAGAAGAAGGCTCCTGATAAACCATAGGAACTTCCACTATAGTAATTTATGGTGGAGGAATGGATTCCTGAATGGGACTAGGAGAAACAAGCTATAGGACAATAAGAGGAGTTGACTCAAGATCCTCGGTAGTGGGCCTCTTCCTGCTCACTGCCTTGGGAGCAGGAGTGGTAGGAGGCCACGGATCGAATTCCCTTCAGGAACCTTTCTTTCTATCGTATAAGTAGTACCGCAGTCTGGGGTATTCATTATGAAGATCTACGATCCTGAGCTTGGGCCTGCACCAAGGAGGAATCATTAGACTTGGCGGATAGCCACCAGGCCTACTCATCCAGTACTCTTCCTAGGAAGGGGGAGAGGATGAGGTAGTCCGAAGAAAAGTCACCTTCTCTTTGCCTTTATAAGAAGGAGAGGGAGTTGGCATGGGCATCTCCTCTTTCTTCAAAGAAGGGGGGCGGTTGGTGTGGCTTTCTCCTTCTCCTTTAGGGAGGAGGAGGCAACTAACTATTGCACTATAGGAAGGGTCAGTTTCGGTTGTTCTTTACCCCTAGTCTTATATTTTACATAATTCTTGTAAATTGGGTTCGTTCTTGGAGAAGTGGACCAACTAGGGAGGGCCAAAAGTGATCCAATGAGTATCCACCACAGGATGCCAAGGGTTGATATTCGGTGTCATGCACTACATGCATGACACCTTCATGGGAAAAATTTAAACACTTGTGAATAATGGAGGAAATTCCATTCATGGAAGCTAGCCATGGAATGCCTAGCTTCACCCTGAACATATCTGACTCCAGGATAACATCAAAAATCATGTCAAAAACCCTAGGTCCAACCAGGATGGACAAGGTTATCGAGCCATAAGGTTTAAGACTCATACCATCATGCATACAAATGGTAGATTTTGTTTCTTCATATTTTTCCTTTTGCAATGAATTTAATACTAATGTTTCTTCTGTGATAATATTTACATGGCTTGCGGGGTCTACCAAGACTCCTATCACTATGGTACCATTGATGCAAGTGGGAATGTAGACATGCGATGGTTTATTATTCAAGGGTAGATCTTGTGATGTGAATGTAATGTCCGGTGAACTGGGTGAAGGTAGAGCAGTAGAAGTCACCATGACCATGTTGACATAGGCCTCAGGTTGAGTAATAGAATCAATGGGATCTACAATCATGTTAGCAAAATGCGATGGAAATGGGAATATGTATATCTATAGTTCACTGATTATCTTTCGCCATTGATTTGTTAGCATTTTGTTTACTCCCATTGAGACGAATGGTACCGTCCTCAATGCGGTCCTGTATCTCATGATGCAGGCACATGCAATGTTTAGTATCATGTCCATTAACTCGATAGTACTAAACATAAGTGCTTCCATCATACCAATTAGGGTAAGGTTCCTTAACAGGCTTAGGACTTGCAAAGTTATAATATTATCCTTCAACAACTTCTGAAAGATGGAAGTATAAGATTCTGATAACTTTGTGAACTTTCGGTTACATTTGAGGTTGTTGTCATCAGCAACGGTTACTACATTCGTAACAGCCTTACCTTTACTAGAGATTGATACCATGGATTTCCCCTTAGAACGAGAACACGAGGAGGAACCCCCAAACTGAATGACTTTCTATTGGTACTCTCGTAAAGTCGCACACAAATGTGCGAAAGAAGGCTATTTCATAAGGGTGAACTTCTCTTACCAAGGCCTTTGTAAGTTGCCTATGAATACCTTTTGTACATCAGAATCGAGCAGCTGATACAAGATTTGTGAGAGAAGCACTTGGTAGCTTGCTATGGAATCAGTGATTTTTTCATTATCTCCTTGTTTACATTGGATGAGATCTGAAAAGGTCTTTGGCCCGATGTTTTCCTGAAATTGCCTAAGAAATTGATTAACAAGTTGGTCAAATGAGAAAATAGAATTGTCAGGTAGGGAACAGTACCACTCAAGCATTGTGTCCTTGAGAGATCGAGGGAATAGTTTGGCCATCAATGCATCGTGATGGAAAAAATTTGTGCACAGGGTGTTAACGTCAGACACATGTGTCTGTGGATCCCCTTTACCACCATACTTCTCAAATTTAGGGATCTCCATTCCCTAGGGGAAAGGAGTGTTCAAGATTGCAACCGACAATGGGAAATGTTAGAAAAGGGTTGAAAGATAGGCTGGGCAAAGGCTTGGGAAAGACTCGCCAACTGGCTCTGCATCTTACCCATGTTTTGAAGAAGAGTGTTTAGAATATGGTCATTAGAAGATAAAGGGCCAAAGGAACCTCCCCCAGGACGGCCATCAAGGCCACCTCCAGAGCCACCACTAGTGTGACTTCCACCAGAACCACTACCAAAGCCACCACCACTAGTAGGGCCTCCACCAGAACCACCACTATGACCTCCACCAGAGCGACCCCCACTAGCATCGCCTCTGCTACCAAATCCACCACCACTACCAAAGCCCCCACCACTCAGCCTGCCAAAGCCTCCACCACTAGAGGTAATAGGAGGGGTGAAGCTAAAGCTCAAGGGGACCTTATTCACTTTAATAGTTTCAGGTTGTCCAAAAGTAGAAGGGATACTGAAAGGGACCACATCGGCCATATAAACGGAAGTAGGAGGCATTGACACTCCTAATTGTTCTTCACCTTCTTCGAAAGTGACTCCTTGTGCAAAACTAGGGTTGATCGAAGGAGCACACACTTCGGCGAGACCAAGGAGACTAGTCAGAATCTCTATGCCTATTTGATCTTTACCCATCATATGTTTCAACTCACTAACAACCTGAGTGGCTCTAGCCATCTTTGAATTTTTCCAAGTGGTTTTCTAAGTTTCCCAGTCCTCTAGCAAGGGCAGACACATATTTTGTAGGGATTTGAATGGCCTCATGCTCGTCCACCAACGATGGTGTAGGAGACGCAGGAGAAGTGGAAATGTGATCAGTCTCATCAATGAATCCCATCTCATTCCTTGATAACTACTCCTACGTAGCTAGACCAACAACAAGACTAGAGAAAAGGCCTATAGATAACCCAATAGAAACCTTTGTCCTTTCCATCAGAAGGTGTCATACACTTATCCTAATGATATACTTGGAAGTTGTAGATTGGATTGTGATGCTCATAAACCTTCACAACACTCAAGAACACAACAATCACAAAGTGCTCAAGGGAAGCCTCAACACTGATGGATGAACAAACATTGGTTCACGTCGGGTTCACCAAAATGTAAGGTAGGGGGACCTCCACACTCAAGACCCCAGGTCACGAAGGACCAAGATGCGGAAAGTTTCCCTAACTTACCTCAGCTAAATGGGATGTTTAGAGCATGAGGATGAGAATGATAAGGACTATAGAGTCCTGCAACCACTCTACAATCTTGAGTTTTGAAGTGGGGTTAGGCAAGCCAGTTTTCAAGTTCAACACTGCGCCTCAAGGAGCTCTCTGCCTGAGGACAGAAGTGCGGTCCTTGGATGACAGTGCGACGCAATGTCGTCTCTAAAGTGCCCTGGCGTTCGTATGGCCAAACAACAGAAGAGACAAGGATAAACCTATTAAAATAGGCTAATAGCCCAACTAACTATTACTAAAGGGCCAAAATAACGAGATTAAGTAAATGAGATATTCTCTAATATCGTAATGTAAAAATATGAGAGTCAAGGTGGAAAAAAGGATCTCACAAAAGAACTCATTCGCTAGCTAGCTCCTTGAAGACACGTCCACCTACACATAGAAAGAGAAGAAAATGTTGGGTGGTTGTATAGGGGTCTTCTTAGTCAGACCCCCGTTTAGGTGTTTCCACCTCCACAGACAAGCAAATAAATGAGATAAAGAAAGTAATATAGTGAAAAGCACAAAAGCACTACAAAACAATAAAGTGTTAACTCAACCAAGTGATAGAAGGAAAGAAAGGGAAGATTACCACCTCCACCAAGAGTGCTCAAGGTTGCTTGGGGGAGAAAATGAGAGTACTCAAGCCTTTGCTGCGATGGTGTTTTGTTCCCAACTTGTTCTACCAAAGATGGAGTGTTGTGTTTGTTGCAATGAAGAGCTTGTATGCTTGAAGTGAGTGAAAGTGAGCTTGTGAAGTGATAAAATGAGTGCTTGAAGTTGTGAAGAAGCTAGAATGCATGTTGAAGGAATGAATTTGAAGAAGGAATGAAAGAAACAACCATATTTGGGTCGATCGGCCGAAGGGGTGTTACAAATTGACTCTAAATGAGAAGTGTAATGCCTCTACAGGTTCAGCCATAGGAATCTACCAGGGACATAAGCGCATCACACAGATGTTTACGCACCGCACGGGCATCCCCTACAGAAATGCCTCCATCGACGCTCAAAATAGGCACCAAGTGGGATGCAAGCAGCGAGCTTAGGTGGAATTAAGCCTCCAAACTTGGTTTTCTAAAGTAGAAAGAGGCAAAGGGGGAATTTACAAATGGGATGAAAATTCATTCCTATACACAATCTAAGCCAAGATTCTTTATTCATTTATCAGGAACGATGGGTTCTAGTAAACCACTATCATTTTGTCCTAGCTTTTCATTCTTGTTATATTCCCAATTATGCATGAGTTGTAGGCCTTTGTTATCATCTTGCATGGGAAGAACAGGGACATGTCATTCATCTTGATAGAGGAGTTTAGAGATATCTTCCCCATTGACATCTTCATGGTTCAAATCCCCCCACTTGGGAAGGTAGTAGCTTCCATCTTGATTGTTTCAGGTTCTTTGGTGCTAGATGTGGGTTTCCCATGAGTTTGAGGAGAAATAGGTAACTCTCCTAAGACAAAGGTGTATTTAAATAGCTTGTAGTTTCCACAACCATCATCCTAGATCACTGATTTGACATCAAGTATACTCTACACAATGGGTATTTTTGTTGTTGAGGTAGAGGCCAAGGATGATGGGTCAACAAATGAGCTTGATGGTGTAGGCCCTTCATCATTTTTGGGTATTTAGGGTATCTTATAGAACTTGGCCTCAAGACTTTTGCAGTAGTAAAAAGGCTCAAGATCTCCATGGATAGTGATTTCTCTACCTTCAAAAGGAAACTTTACACACTGATGATAGATTGAGGCTACAACTTTTAGAGCATGGATCCATGGTCGACCGAGCAGGATGTTATAGGGAAGATCAAGATCAAGCACTTGGCATGTAGTTTATGCAATAAGATTTCCCACCTGAATGGGAAGTTCAATGATTCTTTGTGATATCTATTCTTTGTCATCATATGCTTTGATGGTGGTACTCTTTGCTTTCTCAATAGTATTTTTTGAATAACCAAGATGTTTGATCAATTGAAGGGTACAAATGTTCATACCAACACCTCCATCTACCAAGACTCTTTTGACCTTGTTTTTATGAATGATAACCTCAAGGTGTAAAGCACGGTTGTGAGATGGTTGTGATGGTAGGTCTTGGTCGAAGAAGGTGAGAAGATAATTGGTGATGTGGCCTACCATAGCTTGAAATTGATTAGTATCAATATTCTCAGGAATGGATGACTCAAACAAGGCTTTCTCTAATATTTCCCTATGTGTGGGGGATAACCTTAAGAGTTTTAAGATGGATATCTATGCGGGGGTCTATTTAAGCTGATCTAGAAGATTGTACTTGCTAGGATTAGATGTGGGAAAAGTAGGTTATGTCCTAGATTGAGATGGGACTCCTTGAACAGTTATTTTTCCATGTCATGTGGTGACTCCACATTCCTCACTAGCTCCTTTGATGGTGATGACAGTAATGACGCTATCATAGGAAGCCACTACATTGGAATAGGTATGTTGTACATTTGTGTAATCCTTAGCCTTGTCATTGTTATTTGCTTTGTTATGATCTGGCATAGGGTTCTTGTATATCTTAAGATCTTGATTTCTAGTTGGTACCTCAACATATATGGTTTCATTTTCTATGAGATCTTGAATGATATTCTTAAGTTTCATGCAGCTTGCTATTTTGTGTCTTTTGATTTTGTGAAAGTTACAAAGGTCACGCTTGTTGTACCAGGATGGTTTCTCTTGTGGTTCTTGGTAGTTTTCAAAGTTGGGAAGTGTCATCAGATTTGACTCTACCAACTTCTTCATGATCATTTCGATGGGTTCTGATAATTGTGTGTACTTGTGTTTGGGATAGTTGTTCCTGCTAGTGGTTTGTCATTGTTTCATGTCAGTGTTATTGATGTGATTGTTCTGAGGAGGTGTTGTTTGTTGTACAATTGGTTGGATGTTAGAAACTTGATTGTTGTTAGGTCTAGGAGCACTTAGTATGACCTTAGCATCTACCACACCGTCATTTGTTATGTTTCTTTTCTTTTCCCAGACATGAGCTTTCTCATTCAAATTAGTTGAGGGACAATTGTATTTGTAAGCTTAAGTATTTCCTTATGAGACTAGAGCTCTTTCGATATTAAGGGGTCTAGGGACAAGCTCGTCACATCATGTGATGCACTACATTTTCAAGTGGAAAGATAGATCTAGATCTAGATAAGCTATGGTGATTCCCACTTGTTGTTCATCGGGAAGAGGCCACTTACTTTTACTAGCTCTTTTTTGCCATCGTTGTAAGAAATTAGTGAAATTTTCTCCTTTGTTTTGTCTAAGAGTTTATAGTTCCTCTAGACTGATGTCCATATCAAGATTGAAGGAGGAGTGATTGATGAATTTATCAGTGATTTCTTGAAAAGTTTTGATGTCAGGAGGTAGATGAGAAAACCAATCCATAGTAGGGCTTGTTAAACTTCGAGGGAAGAGGTGCATTAGGTATGAATCATTGTAGCCTACCTCGATACACATGAGATTGAATTCTTTGATATGATCGATAGGAATTCCTCTCCCTTTGTATTTGTCAAATTTGGGGATTTCAAAACTAGGGGAGAATGGTACCATTGCAATGTTTCGATCAAATGGATAAGGACATAGATTCTATGTATGGGGTTTCTTGATCTTTCCTAGTCAAAGGTCCTATATTTCTTGTGATAGCCCCTTGAATTGTGATGCTAGATCATCTTGCGGGTTTGGTGGAGGAACATATGGTGGGATGATGGATGAGTTGAATGTAGGATTTTGATATGAGAAGATGTTGTATGGGGTGTATGGTGGTGTAAGATTTTGTGAGGGTGATTGCGGTATCAATGTATATGTTCCTAACACATTTGGATCAAGATGATGTTTTGATGAGGATTATAGTAGGAGCTTGGTTGTTGTTGTTGTTGTTGTTGGGAATACTGTTGAGCTAGTAAGGCTTGATGTTGTTTTTGCACCGCTAGGGCTTGTTGTTGTTGTGCCATGAGGGCTTGTTGTTGGGCCTATTGTTGTTTCAATGCTAATGTTGCTTATTGAGCTTGATGTTGTTGTTGTGCTAAGGTTGCTTGTTGAGCTTGATGTTATTGTTGTGTTAAGGCTGCTTGCTAAGCTGCTAAGGTTGCTTCTTGTTGTTGTTGTTGGTGTGCTACTTGTTGTTGTTGGATAGCTTGCTAGTAAGCTTGTTGTGCTTGTTGTAAAGCTAGGGCATGCACTTGCAATGTAGGATTAGGTGGTTGGGACATTTGTGATGGATTGGGGATGTTGATGTTTTGAGTGGGTGGAAGATTGTTGATGAGAGGTGGAGGATTCCCTTGATTTAACATTCCTTGAAAGTTAGTAGTCGAAGATGGAGGAATGTAAGTTTGAGGTCCTAATTGATTTGGCACGACAAAGGGGATAGTGGGGAATGACGAAGATGATGTCATTAAATTTTGTGATGGAAATGACACCCTAGGACCTTGAGTCCATTGATTAAAAATATTTTCTTGTCCCATGTCTTCAAGATTGCCTTGCGCCAAAGATGTAAATAAAGGATTCGTGATCAAGGTACTTCTTGGGTTAATAGAACTTGTAACCAAGGGATTGATTTGAGGTGGATTGGTAGTGGATGAAGTGGAGAAGCTAGATGGCATGGATGCACCCAACAGAGGGTTGGATAAAGATGTCCTTATTTGCATTAAGGGTTGGATCTGTGGTATGGTATTAACATGCCCTTGTGTTTTTTTTTTGAGATACTTGGTCTATACTGCTTTGCATGATGGTGAGCACACTTTTGGTACTCATGGGTGCAAATGATGAAGGGTGTCCCAGATATGTTGGAGTGGTTGTTGAATAATGAAATTCAAGAGGTGTGTATGGTTGTTTAGGAGCTTTAGGAATAGGAGGAACACCAAAGGTAGGTGTCCAATTGGTTGTTGGAGGTGGGGGGTTAGTGTCAAGGGTACCCACAAGTGTACTGCTTTTAGATGGAAGAGTTAGAGAAAAGTCTTGGGAAAGACTAGTTGCAAGACTAGGAGTGAATGTCTAATTTAGCCCTAGTGATGGAGTTGTGAAGCTTTGTGTCAAGTTTTGCGCAACAAAGGATGGGGAAATTGGAGCTACACTTTCAAAGGCTTGATGTTCCATAATTTCCTCCATAGTAAGTTCAAACGGGTTATGTGTAATGTCTTCAATCTCATATGGTCCTGAAGGAGATGACAGTTGTTGTGATGGTGTAACCTGACTCCTAGGATCTAATTCTAAAGGATTTGGATCACTTGAGGTAAATGTAACTTTGGTTTTCTCCATGATTCTCTTGTGTTGTGATCTTATCTTTACCATAAATTTTGTGCCACCTATGGGAGATTTGTGTTGTGATTTGAGATGCTTGAACTCTCTAGTTGACTCAAATCTAGGTAAAAGGGATGCTCTAAGTCTTTTTAGAGAAATAGTGATAATGGGGGGTGAAAAGATGGGTGATGTGGGAAGTGATATTTGCAAACATTTTGGGACAACATTTTTGACTTGAGTTTGATGTTTTGATGTTAGGATAAAGTATGCTAACGAACTTGGAAATATTTAGGGTAGACTCATTACCTTCAAGATAAAATAGTTCAAAGATGATAACTAACTTAACTAAGTGCATTGAAAAGGATACATTTCACATATAAAGTAGCTAAGTTAGGGGTTGGTTTGATTGATGCTTAAGTCAAAAACTATTGGTGTTTTCAAAAAAAATTCAAAGTTTGGTGAAGTAAAGGATGAAATTTGATGAAGGGGTGGATGAAATGTTGACCCAATGTTGACTTAGAATGAACCTTTGTTTTCCAAGACCAAGGTAGTGAGAATTATGCTAGACCGAGGAGGTCTAAAATGTTCAAATCCTAAAGACCCAATGTTGACTTAGATGAGAGGATAGATGGGGATGTTTAGACCTGTTTGATTCCTCCTAGCTCGAGCATAAAATTTTCTTAACAAGTGGTAACGATTGCGATAAAGTATGGAGGCCCACTTCCTACTAAACTATGAACTACGATACCTACATTTGCAATAATGAGATGGAGATCTTCCCCTATGGATTTTGATTGTGAAATGGATCATTTAGAGGAGTTCAGTATCATGAAAAAGACTAGGATTTTGATTCTAAAAGAATGTATATAGTTTTGGACTATTTCTTGAAACGTGTTTGTAGAAGTTTGCTACCAACTTGTCTCTATTCTTGTGAAGTTTTAAGAGATGTTTCTTGAGAGCTTTTGGATTGAGGTGCCTAAGTCTAAAATGATGACTTGTAGACTTTATTTTAGGGATCTTGACTTTACATGAGATCATGTAGAAACAGTTCAAGTTTATGGAAGCAAGGAAGATATTTATTGCCACGCGGGTGGTGGTAATATGGGCCTTCCAGCCTCAATATCAACTTGTTCCTCTTCTTTGTCTAAAATGGTTGTGTTTCTCCACTAGGTATTTGTTTCTTTTGTTTCCAAAGTGAAGATTCTCAAATTGCTAATGAGATCGGTTTGTTCTCTATTAATGAGTTCAAAGTTTGGCTGAATAATAGCACCTAGAAGATTAGGTTGTTCAACGGGAGCAATCAATCTCCAAATAGTCATGTGGGGTTCATTTGTGAAGTTTATCTTGCTTAAGTGAATTGATTTTACAAACACTTGTCTTGATTATGTTTTCAAACTAGATGTTTATGTCAAAAACACCATAACTTTCATAATGTCCATTTTGTGAAAATTATGAGATTAGAGCCATAATTGCCATGTCTTTGGGAAAATATGGAATTGAGATTAATGTCAAGATATTTAGAAATCGCTAAGGATAAATCTTTAGGACAAGTAGTAATACCAAGGCTAACTCAAGAGGTCCATATTTAAGCCAAAGTGTTTGAAATTTTTGAGGAAGATCATGAATGTTTTTTTTTGCATCATTTTAAAACCAAGCAAAGCGCTAAACTGACTCATAATCATTACAACCCTAGGTTCGAAATGGCTATATTTTTTGAGTCCCCACTCAGATTTCTCCAAACACTAAACAATGTGAACAATTAGAGATTTGGCGACACTGGCTCCCCTCCATGACACACACTTCTCAAGACCATCAAATCTCAAAATCCTTAAAATATGAAGATCAAAAGGATTTTTTCTATTTCTATAATTGAATAGTACAAATTTGGGGCAGCTTCAGAATGATCGTTCTTGCACCAACAAATATTAAGGATTTTTGGTTTCCAAATAAGGGTTCATAATAAGGGCTTCCAGTTTAGGGGGTGCAATGATAAACTCTGTCAAGAGGTCTCCCAACCCTTAGAACAAGGGCTTTACACATCATAAAGACACTGGGGGAGAGCTATCATGTACTGCTTCCCATTGATCACAGTTTTCATTGCAACCACACATTTATATCGTAGTTTGGAAGAGCTTGGCATTATCTCATTACCGCTTGGGTTATTCCCTCCTTTCGAAGTGGGGAGGTAGGCCCTCTAAAGCGAGGAAGTACATCCGTAGTTCGATCATCTTTATTCGTATGAACAAAGAGAGAACACATGTTATGCCTTTTTCTCACACTCACAAGGGGGTTTAGTTTTAATCCAAATAATTGAAAGGTGTAGGTGATTATACAAAGTGTTAAAGAATGTTTTTGTTTCTCAAGATCGCCAAATGGCACAAGAGAATTGCATATGCATCCACTAACAACGTTGTCAATCAAAAAACATAGCAAACAATTGTAAATTTTAACCCCTCAAAGTAGTGATGAGTTCATTTTAAGCACCAAATGAAATATGAAGTTGTCTTGTGCAATTTTAAACCCAAAAAACAATGATAAGATGAGGGTTCAATTTTAATCTTGTTTGAGCATTCTTTTTAAACCCAATGGAAATTTAGTGCGTGTCCTAAAGCATAAATTAAAAAGCATAAAAGTTGGGTTATAATTGCCCCAAAGCGTCAAACACTTGTTACAATCACATAATTTCAAGATAGGGAATCTTTCTTCACTTTAGCTTCATGTTTTTCAACCTACAAAACCCTATTATTCTAACAACCAGAACACAGTCAAAATCCCATAAGTGATCAGATAAATTAAGGAAATTAAAGCACGTGTCAAAAAAAATGATCATAAAATTTCTTACCCTGGTTGGGCGTCACTGAACACGATAGCATCACAATTTGAACTCTGGGCGTCACTCTGGTGAAAACGGACATCGCTTTGTAGGAAAAATAGAGAGCACAATAGCATCACAATTTTTTCTGGTGTCGTTGTACATAGTAGCGTTGCGATTTGAAATTTGGGGGCATTGTCATTTGCAGTTTTCAATACCTCTATATTAAATCAACATCGCTATATTTAAATCAATGCTGGTGTATTTAATCGACATTAGTGTTTCAAATTGTGATGGCATCGCTATATGGTGACTCTCTTCAAAGTGCATCGTTATTTGTGATTTGGGTGTCGTATCCCGCAAAAAAGTACAAAAAATGAAATTAGAGCTAAAAATGGTTAAATTAACAGTTTTCCCTCCTTCTAGCGCCAGAATACGAGACAAGGAAATGTCGGGGTGGCTCAATTACGCTTGATCCATGATGGATCGAAGCATAATGTATCCACTAAACCTCAATCTACCAAACAAGATCATTCAAATCTGAAAAGTGACGAACTGAAACATTTTAGTGAAACTGAAAATTTTAAACCATGAAAATAGCTAAACCCTACCTCTAACCCATTTGAAACTACTGTTTTGGGAATTCTGGTGTTCGCGTTGATGGAAATCATGACCTTCTCCCTAACTCGTGATTAGTGAGTCTATTTCAGTCAATTCTATGGAAGACAATTGATGAAACCATTGTGATAAATGGATGAAAACCTAGTTTATGCTAAATTAAACATGATGCAAGCTAAGTTAACATGATTTTATGCTAAAAATGAACTAATTATGCTATTTCTAAGCTACTATAAGGTAATTCTAAGCTAAAATATGGAAACCCTAATTCATATACAAACTAAGATGGATGCATCGAAGCCGTTAATGGATGCTCTAAGCTATTATTCAATTAGAAATAAACTAAAACAAGCTAAAAGTGAGTAAAAGATGAGTGTGGATGTAAGCAAGTTCGACAACATAAGTTTGCAATTGAAAGATGGATGAGATTCAACAACATAAGTTTTCTCTAAAAAAGATGGATCCATTTGTCTCCAAATAGTGATCTACTTGTAGGAAAGCAAATGAGAAATGGAGGGTTGAGATCAAAATGATCAATCAACGGTCAAAGATGAAAGGAAGAAGAGGCATGGATCATGGATTCTCATCAACAAATGAAAATGCATGATGGGATTTAATCAAGGGCTCACACTTGCCTCAAACAAACACACTTTTGACCTGCTCACACAAGTCAAAGGTAACTTGTTCAAAAGGTTAATGGTTAAAACTTGCATTAGAAGCTAAGTGAAAATATCCCTTTTTCAAATGATGGAGGAATAAGAATATTCCTTGGAATATTCATTTAGGTGAGGATAAAAGGAATTTTGCAAATTAAAAGAAATTCTTAATTGTGCAAAAAGGGATTAAGGGATATTCCATAGGAATATTCCCCCATAGAGGAAAATTAGTTTAATTGCTAATTAAACAAGGTTTAATCATGTAATTAGGGGATTTGAAGAATTAAAGGTGATATTCATTAAATTTAAATGATTTAATGAATGGGAGAGAGATGGAATGATATTTAATTAAATAACTTAGGATTATTTAATTAAATAAGATGACTTAGGGAATTAAATTAAATACTTTGATGTATTTAATTTAATGAGATGAAATGTTAGCATGAAGGGGGATAAATTAATTAGGCTAATAGATGAAAATGATGCAATTAATTAAATTAACCAAGTTAATTTAATTAATGAAGCAAAAAGAGGATGGGTTAAAGAAGAAATGATGTTAGTAAATCTATTTCGAGTGTATGATATCATTTAGGACATTTTTTAGTATCTACACTTTCTAATTTCCCATTTGGAGACTTGGAATCCACCTTTTACAAGCCTCTTTTAAAACATAGTAATTCCTAAAGTTAGAGGATGGTAATCCATATTCCTCTCTCAATTGATCCCAACCAACCAATGATCCATCCCTGATAATGTTATGAAAGGTTTTAATGCCATTATGGTTCCATTTCTTAGCTGAGCAACCTTGCAACAAGGCTAGAGGCTTCCCATTATGTTCTAAATTCCACCAAATGGATCTACTTGGGTGTATCAAGTTGTTGTTAGGATCAGTTAGGAGAGGGATAGTGAAATTATCCCTTATAGATTCCCAAGCTTTCCAAATACTTCTGAAAACTAGTGAACCTGCAGGCACTATTGGGTACTTGGTGATGAGGAGATCACTGAAAGGCAGTACCTTCCATGATTTTTCCAATTTGGGGACAAATTGTGAGATGTTATTCCTGATTATCACCTTCCAAGGTTCATTCCCATCTAGGGCCTTGATGACCCACTTTGCAGCTAATGCCAAACCATGCTTTTTTTAGGTCTTTAAAGCCCAAACCACCATTGTATTTCTCTAGGCAACACCATTCCCATTTAACAAAGTGTAACTTCTTCTTTCCTTTCCCATTGGAACATGGAAAACTTTTTATTTTCTTTTGAACCTCTTTGACTTGATAGCTATTGAAGAACCAAATTGAAGTGAAGTACAAAGTGTAGGAGGAGAGAATCTTCTGGAAAACCTATACCCTACCAACAAGAGACAGGTAATGCCTATTCCACCCATTTGGCTTCTTATCAATCTTGGATTTTAGCCACTGCCACATCTCTTTAGATTGGGTGAGATTGAGAATGAGATCCCCATGTACCTTATCTATTTTTGGCCCCCCCATTGGAGGTCAAACTTCTGCAACCAGTCAGGAGGGGTATCAAGCCATTTTAATAAGATAGACTTAGCCTTTGAGATCCTAGCTCCCTAGGAAAAATAGATCAAGTTTGGCCATTAGCTTATTTAAATTTTCCTCTTCCAATTTCACAAAAATAGAAGTGTCATCAGCAAGCTGAATATTTAGGAGCTCACCATTGTCAGGTAACATCACCCCTTTCACTTTAGGTGAGGAATAATTGTCTCTTAGTAGGTAGTGAAGAGCATCCGAGGAAATAAAAAACAAGGCAAGGGCAATGTGGCATCCCTGCCTAATTGACCTCTCCAACTAGATAGCTTTAGACCTAGACCCGTTTACCTCTACCAAGGCAGATGCATAATTTACGAGAGTGCTAATCATTTTAGTAAATTCTTGTGGATACCCCAAGGCTTCTAGGGTCATTTAAAAAAAAGACCATTCCACTCTATTATAAGCCTTCTCAAAATACAAAAAGAGCATTGCCACATTCTGTTGAGACTACTTGGCCCAATCTAAAGCCTCCCAGCTAGTAACCAAGTTTTCAAGGATTTATCTCCCTTTAATAAACCTAGTTTGTGTGGAGTTTATAAACTTGGGGAGGATGTTGGTAACCTTAATGCTAAGACTTTTGCAAGAACCTTTTAAGAAACATTCAATAGTGTAATAGGCCACCAATTTTTAATCAAGGTTTTATCCCCCTCTTTTGGCAACAATTTAATAAGGCATTGGTTAATACAGGGTCCCAATGAACCCTTGGCAAGGGCATCCATGTAGACATGATGGAAATCCTCACATATCCAATCAATAAAGACTTTGTAAAACTCAATAGGGAGTCTATTTACCCCAGGAGATTTATCATTACTCATGGATAGAATAACTCTTTTAATCTACTCTTTGGTTATAGCAACAAAGAGTTGAACATTGTCTTCTTTAGAGATTTTTTTAGGCATTAATCTCTTAATCTTGTTTCTAGCCTCCAAGCACCCTTCTCCATTATCTTCAGACTTGAAGAGGTCTTTATAGAACATTTTGAATTGTTGCAAGATGTCTTCTTGCTTTGACAGAGTCACACCATTGTGGAAAATCTAGTCTATTTGCTCTTTCAGGCCTTTTTCCTTAATATATCTGAAGAAAATTTTTAACCCTTTATCCCCACTACTCAGCTAGTTGAGCTTAGCTCTCACCTTTATCCCCTGAATCTTATTAACTTGTAGTTTCCTCAAAGATCATTTAGCCTTATTGAGTTCCTCATAGATTTGCTCATCCATATGCTTTTCTTGGATCCTTGTTTCAACAACCAGTAGTTCATATTGGAGGTGGTTCTCTTCCCTTGTCCTATCCAATGCCTTCTTTTTTCTAATTGTCTGAAAAGCACATCTCCAAGAATTAACATTCTAATTCCATATTTCTATAGGACTAGAGCCTTTTAACATCCATTTGTTGATACCCTGCAAGGTATTCACAGCCTCAATGTAGTCTTCGTCCCTCAACAAGCTAATGTTAAGAATGAAGTCATCCTTATTCTTGGGACTAATCTTGACACCATTGTTTATGGTTATCCTAGATTTAATTGGATGATGGTCTAAAAGTGTGTAGGGATAGACCAATACTTTTCTTCCTCCATTGAAAGGTTCAAAACTGCATAAATCTTTGTTGGCATAAAATCTATCTAACCTACTATAAATCCTTTTGCTACCTTTATGAGCATTACACCAAGTAAACCACACATGATTGCTATCTTGCTTCATACCTTCAAGGGGATGAAGAACATTAAGTTTGTTCTTCATTTTGAACAAATAATGCATTTCATTCCCTTTCTAGTCCATATTGATGCCTCCCTTTTTATCTTTCCTATTTTCAATCATGTTAAAATCACTGCCTATAATCCAAGGGACCTCTGGGAGTCTAGTTAGCCACCCCCATAGCTCACTCCTTCCAAGATAGTCATTTGGAGCGTAGATTGAACAAATACAAAATTTGGCATCACCCCTCTCAAAGGTGGCCCAAACTACTCTGTTGCAAGGAGAAAACCCTAAATTGGTGAGATATGGTTTCCACTTGTTACCCACCAAGATGGAAATACCCCATTTACATTTTTCGTGTTTGGAGGCCAATGCCATTGAGCTTCTCCAAATGAACTTTAAGTTGGTCTTGAGCAAGAAACCCACAACCTTGAGCTCTTGTAGAAGGAAAAAATCTTTATTCTGCTCCAGGTTAAGAAATCTTCTTACCACATACTTCCTATCAGGGGATTCTAACCCCCTGACATTCCAAGAGGTGCAATTAACTATGATTATTGCACTTGATGGTAGAGGCCTCTTTGGCATTCTTGAACATTTCAAAGTACTTAATTGTATTCTCTTCATTTTAAATTCTCTTGGGAGAGGGAACAACCAACAATATGCTAGTTTTCTTCCTCTTCCCTTTGTTAATTCCTACACCATTTTTGCAGATTGCTATGGTGCTACCTTTCTTCCTACCTCTTTTCTTAGGTTCCTTGGGAGGATGGGGATCAGATTACCCAACAATAGTTTTCACATTTTCCAAATTTACCTCAAAGTTTTCTACAAATTCATCACATCACTCAAGCTATCCCCTTTGTTCTTATCACTGGGTAGGCCCACTGTCCTTCTAGGGGTCTCCTCACCATCGAGGTTCCTAGTAGGGCTTGCAGGATCACAAGTTTGGCTAGGATTAGAAGTCATAGCTTTGGGTGCTTTGGTCTTATCTACATACCACTTTCTAACCATATTGGTCAAGGACTCAAGGGTATCCTCAATTGGAGTATAGTTAGATCCACCACAGTTATTTGTAGTGATCTTCTTGCCCCCTCCTGAGACCCCCAAGGTAGGGGCACCTTCATTGCTTTCTAGATTTATCTTTTTAGTGTCAGGCCTCAAAGGACTCTTGAAAGACTGATTAGCTTCATAGGTAGAGATTAGGCTCTTAACCATGGAGGAATTTTTATTATCATTCATATTTTTCATTTTCTTGAGAGTTAGAAATCATAGTTTCTTCATCAACGACATTGCCATGAACATAGGTTTTAATAATTTCAATTTTCTTATGGCTATTATTCTTAAGGTTTTCTCCCTTTTTTCAGGATGCTTTCAAGAGCTAATTATTGTGCATTCTTCTTTATAGAACCTATTAGAGCATTAGAGAGGGAGTCAGGATTAGGGTTTGGTGGAGGGGAAGAATAGCACAAGGAAGAAGTGGGAAAGTTGACTGACAAGGGGGAGAATTGATTATGGGTGGAGACCATGGGTTGGAAAACTAGCTAAGAAGGGGCAGCGCCAGGGGAACTAGAGGCAAAGGAATGGTCAACACCAGATGGGACAAGAGACTTAAGGGAAGAGGTCGAGGGGTTAGAAGCAATGGGAGAAACCCCTGAGCTGGTGGGCGATACAACATTATCACCAGATACCATCACCACCTCGATCGACGAAGACACATCTCCAAAAACCTCAAGTGGCTTAGCATTAGGATGACTACCACCACCACGAATCAACAAACATTTTTTTCTCAGATGACCTTCTTTCCTACAAAGATAACAAGTGCCTAAACCACCAAGTACTTCCACAGGGTAGATATGGAGATGCCCTTAATTTTAAGGCCAATTTTCCTAGGCAACTCAACCCACAGGTTGAGGGAAATAAGAAATTGTGCATTCAAGTCTGGTAAAGTAACCTTGGGCCTATCAACCCTGACCACATTCCCAAATGGTTCCACAATTTGCGAGATAAAAGACCACAGATCTTGTGGAATATTTTTGACTAGCACCCATCTAGGGCTTGACAATGTGAGAATTTCATCATAATTTGCTCCCAGTGTCTAAGATAAAACCCTAAACATGAATTTTCCAATGCTCCAAAAGGGATTTTTCAAGACTTTTTTTTGTATTAATTATAAGGAGATTAGTACAAAGAGAACCAAAGTATAAGCATCAACACCACATCACATAGACCCTGTACAATCTGTCCAAGATACAGGCACAAAAAAAAAACCATATATACATGACTAACCCAACCCAACTAATATACAATACAAAAGTAGCAAAACCAACTATTCTCGAAGATAATTACAAATATCCATCATTCTATGCTATCAAAGAAACAACGGTTACAACATCAGGATCAGGATAAGACTCAATCCAAGAGCTACTGACAGTCAAAAAGCAAAAAGAGAACTCTAGCAAGTTCTTAAGAAGCATGAATTGTATTGTTAGAATCACCAAGCAAGACCAAAGCCTCAAAAACAGCCAACTCTTCCACTGATAAACCAGGATCATAGTTTTTCTGACCTTCCATTAGCATAATGACCACCTCCTTGTTCTTGTTTTTGTCCGGGTTCTTCTTCTGTTCAACATTTAATTCTTCCCTAAAGGCCTGCAAAGCCTTTAAGAAAACCTCTGCACCAGGGTGACCATCCTGCCACATGTGCCCATATCTTGCATCCATAATGTCAATGGTGGTTTCTTTGTTTTCCAAATACTTCCAGAACTTGTCCTTTTAGAACTCTATCGTTACGAAAACCTGCATTGCAACATTGTAAAAAATGAGTCCCTTATAGAACTTAGTAAGCAATCTCCTCCTACCTTGAAATCGATCTTCATTCTGAGCTTTCCAAATTGCCCATAAAATTTCAATTGAAAGAATATGCCAAAATAAGGAACCAATTTTACTCATATTGTTCTTTTGAGAAAAGAGAATGTATTCAGGGAATAAGTCCCCATTCTTTCCCCAGATGTTATTAGAAATGCAAAACATATTCCAAATTTCCTTAGAAAAAATGCAATCAAAGAATATATGAGTTATTGATTTAGGTTTCCTGCATAAAGAGAAAATATCAATATCATCCATCTTAGATTTAAAGGAAAATTTCTGCAAGATCAAGAGCCATCTGAAACAAGCCTTCTTGGCCTCCAACTCTTTATGCCAGTTTTTCATAAAGATTTTCTGCCATTG
Source organism: Sequoia sempervirens (assembly GCA_007258455.2). Taxonomy (NCBI): domain Eukaryota; kingdom Viridiplantae; phylum Streptophyta; class Pinopsida; order Cupressales; family Cupressaceae; genus Sequoia; species Sequoia sempervirens. The sequence goes on from VDFB02000009.1 coordinate 43,456,138, forward strand.
TTCTTTGCTTAGATTCATTTCCCGAGATTTATTCATATGCTTTGTTAAGTCCACCTGACCAGTTAACAATGCATAAATTTCCTTAACCTTAGTTTTCATTATATTGTTACCGTTTTTCCAAAGAAACTCTTGAAATTGGAATAGATCATTTTTAGGTTCAATTGGGAATTTGAAATGCCCACAGGCCTCTCTAAGCATTGAATATGTTCTCCAATTACTTTGAGGTATATTATACTCTGAGGTAAGATCATTTGAGTCCTTCAACCTTCCATCCTTCAAAATTTCACTAAAGCATTGAATCCCTTTTAGGGCCCAACCTTTAGTAGAGCAACCCTAAATGAGAGATAAAGGTTTTCCTTTATGTTTCAAGCTCCACCAGATAGATCTATTGGAGTGGATAACCCTGTTATCTCCCTTGGTGAAGTGGCAATTGGATAGGTTCCTTTTTATAATTTCCCAAGCCTTCCAAATAGTCTTAAAGACATTGGATCTTGTAGGTGACATAGGCAATTCACAACTAAGGACGTCAATGAAGGGGAGAAACTTCTAGGATTTGGCATGTTTTGGGACAACATTGGAGATTTTATTTCTAATTAGCACTTTCCAGTGTTCCTCACCATCCAGGGCACCAATTACCCATTTTGTTGCCAAGGCAATGCCTTGAATTCTCCAATCTTTCAAGCCTAGACCACATTTTCCTTTAGAAATGGTGCACCATTTCCATTTAACAGAGTGCCTTTTCTTTTTCCCTTTTCCATCAAACAAAAGAAACTCCCTTATTCTTTTTTGAATAGTATTAATTTGGTAGGAGCAAAAAAACCATATTGAGGCAAAATAAATACTGTAAGAAGACAATATTTTTTGACAGATATGGAATCTCCTAGCAAATGAAAGGTACTGCTTATTCCATTTTGTCAACTTCTTCTCAATCCTATCTCTAATCCAACACCACATTTCTTTTAAATTAGGCTCAACAACAAATGAGATACCAAGGTATCTCATCAACTTCTAGGGACCCCCCCATTGAATGCCATAACTGATAACCCAGTCAGGAGGCTTATCCTTCCACCCCAAGAGGCAAGACTTTGAGAGGGCCACTTTTTCCCTTGAAGCAAGACAAAATGTATTTAACTTATTCATCAAAAATACAAAGTTAGCATCATCAAGCTGCAAGAGAATATAAGTATCATCAGCAAATTGAAGATTAATGAGTTCATTATTGTCAGGCAATCAGATACCTCTTACCCTTGGGACCACCAAAATGTCCCTTAACATATAGTGAAGAGCATCAGAAGCAATGACAAATAAAGCTGGTGCAAGAGGGCACCCTTGCCTTATTGATCTTCCAAGAATAATATCATGTGAAAGAACTCCATTGACCTCAACCTGAGTGGAGAAATCCTGGAAGAGTGTTTTAACCATGGATCAGAATATTTTTGGGAATCCAAAGGCCTCCAATATCAAAAGAACAAAATCCCATTCAATCCTTTCATAGGCTTTTTCAAAATCTAGCAAAAGCATTATTGCATCCTACCCTGAGAGTTTGGCCCAACTCATGGCCTCATAGCTTGTTATAAGATTTTCTAGAATATACCTCCCCTTAATGAATCCAGTTTGAGTAGAATTGATGATGATAGGAAGGATGCTAGCCAATCTGTCAAAAAGTACCTTAGCCAAGATTTTATAGGAAACATTCAGGAGAGTAATGGGCCTCCAATTCTTGACAAGGGTCCTATCCCCGTCTTTAGGGATCAATTTAATGACTCCCTTATTAATATTTTTCCCAAGGGTGCCTTTCTCGATAGCCTCTTTATATACCTAGTAAAGATCTTCACATGTCCAGTCTATGAAGGATTTGTAAAATTCTGTAGGGAGCCCATCAGGTCCTGGAGATTTGTCATTTTTGAGGGAGAGGATGGCTCTCTTTATGTCCTCCTTAGAAATTTCTCTATCTAGCTCAACAACCATATCATCACTAATTATTTTAGGCATGAGCTTCTTAATGTATTCCCTAGCCTAAAAACAAGCCTCATTACCTCCTTCAGAGGTGAAGAAATTCTGATAGAAAAGAAAAAATTCTCTCTTATCTCATCCTGATCCACCAAAGTATTGTTGTCTGCATTTATCTACTCAACCTATTCCTTGGCATGTTTCTCCTTTAGCTATCTAAAGAAGAAATTAGTCCCCTTATCCCCATTTTCAAGCCAATTCAATTTGGCTTTGACTTTTAGCCCCTAGATCTTAATGGTTTGAAATCTTCTGAGTCTCTGGCCAAAGTGAGCTTATTGATTAGGGAATTATCAACTGGGCTAGTTTGGACTTCAAATTCAACTTGATAAAGTTTATCCTGTAATAGAGCCTCTTTCTTCCTCCTATCTTTGGCCTTCTTTTTCCCTATAGTCTAAAAAAGGATCTTCTAGCCTTGGACATTTAGGTCCCATCTCTATATGGGGGAAAGAGTTTTATGCATCAATTTATTGATTGATCTAAGAGAGGAAATGGCATTTCTGCAGTCGCCATCTTCAAGGAGACTAGTGTTAAGGTAGAACCCAAATTTAGGAGTTGCACTTGATATTGGCCCATTCTTGAGCAAGAATTTAGCCCTTATTGGATGGTGATCATAAAGAGAGTAAGGGGTGACCTCCACCTTACATCCCTCCTTGATTAGAGCAGCTGTGAGGAAGGCCCTATTAATATAAAATCTATCAAGCCTGCAAAAAACTCTCCTTCCACCCTTCTGGTAATTAGACCAGGTGTACCAAATCCCCTTGAAGTCATTCTTTTGTCCTTCAATAAGATCTTCAAGATTCAGGTTGGATTTTAACTTCCTCTAATAAAATCTCTTAGCATCTTTCTAGTCATGACCGAGCCCCCAACACTTATCCTCTTCCCTTTCAACAAAGTTAAAATCACCCCCTATGATCCACAAGATGTCTTGAAGATTGAACATCCATTTCCAAAGAAGCACTATGTCCTTATACTCATTAGGAACATAGACTGAACATATGCCAAACCAATTATCTTTTCTTTTCAAAATTTCCCATACAACCCTATTACAGAGAGAAATTCCAAAACTTACCACATATTGAGACCAGGTGTTGGCCATTAGAATTACAGCTCCACCCTTACCTTTTTCATGGTTGGTGACAAGCTGGGAGGCATCCTTCCAAATTATTTTCAGGCTAGTTTCTAAGGCAAAGCCAATGGATTTTATTTCTTGCAAGAGGACAAAATCCTTCTCCTTCTTTTGAGCAACAAGTCTCCTTACCATATGCTTTTTTGTCAGGGGTCTCAAGACCCCTTACATTCCAAGAAAGGCAATTAATTTCCATTCCTCTGTTCATCAGTTGAAGGGCCTTTTTCACACCAAAAGTTATCAAAACATTTAGGTAGCTGACTTTCTGCTTCTATTCTTTTTGCAATGGGAGGAAGAATCACCCCACTAAGCTTCTTTCTCTTATCCTTCAATAGATGACTAATATCCTTCTCCTCCTATTGCTTAGTGCCATCCATTCCTTTATTTTTTCTGTACCTCCTTATTTTTTTAACAAGAATCTCCAAAGGAACTCCTTCCCCATCAGTGGTTTTCCTAGTGGAAATTATCCCTAGGTCATCTACAGAATCCATGCTAGATTGAGAGGCAAAACCATCCGAATTGAGCACTCCATCAAGGGAGGTGGGTGTTATCAATGCATTAATTGGAATTTGGGTTTCATCCACTTTTAAATTCCCATTTACAACAAATTTGGTATTGCATTTCAATTAGTATGCATCTCAGTCTGAGCAAACTGGGCATAATTCATCTTATTTACTTCCTTATCAGGGTTCAAAATTTTTAGGTTCTCACTAATTTTAGACGGGAAGTCTCCTTGTTTTCCTGAGCATAAACCACTTTCATCCTCATGAGGGCAGAAAGACAGGGCTTCTTTAAATTCATCATCAATGTTCATTTCTCTGAAACACTTGTCATTGAAAGAATAAATTTCTTTAATAATGTTATTATTAATTTCTTCTAGCCGCTTCACTTGTCTAAGTTTTAGAATTTCCAATTCCTGTGCATTTAGTTTGTAATTAGAAGGAGGTTCTCTTAATTCCTCGTATCGGGGAGGTGAAATACAATCATTTCCACTGTAATCAACCAACCCCTCCATACTATTATTTATCAAGTTTGTGTTAACTTCCTGCAATAAAGTTGTCACTCTATCATTATTCCTAGTGGTGTCTTCATTACGTATGTTTTCATCATTATTTTGATTATGGGTTCCCGGGGAGAGCCCACTATCCTCAGACTTCCCTGAAATATTTTCAACCCTCTCAATCTCTGGCGGGGGCTGTTTTTTAAAAATTATTACCGTCGTAGGGAGAGGATTTGCTATTCTTATTCTTTATCAAAGGACAGTTCCTTCTAATGTGACCCTCCCAATGACAGAGATAACATGCATTGAGGCCACCAAGGGTTTCCAAATAACATGAAACAGTCCCAAATTTAAGTTTAATTTCAAGGATCTATAGGAGATCCAAGCCCAGGGTTAAGGAAACCAAAACCCTCGCATTCGAATGAGGGAGAGGAGATTTAGTCTCTTCTGTTTTCAACACTTTACCATATGGTTCAAGCAATAGCGAAACAAATTTCCACAATCATGGGGGAACCCATTTGATAACCAACCATTGCGGGCTGGACAAGGCCAACACTTCTTCCTCTAAGGCCTCTAGACGCCATGATAGGGCTCAAAAAGTGACTTTTCCAACACTCCAAAATTCTTTATCAATTATTTCTTGTTGAGATTTAGGGTTGTTAAAGAAAATAACAAATAGGCCTTTTTGAACCATTCGATAGTAGTAAAAATGAAACCCTAGTTTCTTTTCCCACACATTTTTAAACCATTCATCCATATACTTCTAGGTCAGAATCCTACTGGTATCCACGACATCAAAGAAAATTGCAGAGTTTGAAAGTTTAACCTCTTCCTCAAAAATAACATCATCTAAAGTCTCGTTCAAAATCAATATGGACTTCAAGAGAAGAGTCAAGGAGTGCTTACCTTGTCTCTCTCCTCCATCCTCCGACCCCAAATCAACCAATTCTGCAACAAATTTTGCCCCTTGAGGAAGCCGCCCACACTCTCCTACAACCACGTCCTAGAATGACTAGCCACACCACCAAAATCTAGGAATTTAATGGTATTATCAGGGGGATTTGTATCCCCATCCATCATTCCTTAAACCACAACTGATACACACATGCCTTAACATGACCTAGACGACCGATGAGAGAAAAAAATGGTCACACCCACCACACACCAGATCAGAACCAAAGATCTCCCCCGGTCTAAGGACAACCATCGTATTTAGGAGAATGATGCAAAATCATGGAGGAGGGCCGAGCCTCCTCCATGGGTGCCCAAGGACACACTCAAACTAGACTTTGCACGCATTCGGCCAAAAAGTTGTAGAGCCTTCCTTTTTTTTTAAACTGTGTCCCTCTTTTTCAAGACTTTCAATTTCATATCATGATTATTAAAGTAAATTAAACAAACCCTTTTGAATCATTCAACATAAGGAAATTTGAACATTTAAATTTTTATTCCATACAAAATTAAACCAATTATCTAAATATTTCTTGGCAGCGAGATTATCCAGGTCGACGACAACCATGAAAATTGTGACCTCGGAGAGTTTACTCCTCTCTTTGTGGATAGTGTCAAGCATATCAAAATTCAGAACAATCATAGTGGTATCCAGAGGAAACATAGCTTGCAACTCTCCATTAGCACTAGACACCTCTTCTTCACCTGTTGAATCAAAAACAAATTTTGCACTTTCCAAACATACAGGTTGATCAATTGCAACGACATCACGAAATGATTTGGGGTAGTTAATGACATTAATTACCCCCTCATCCTTCGAGATATCCCCAAAGGGTTCGAGGGGGGCTGTACCACCCTCCATGGAACTTCACACAGGTGATCGCCCTTTTAGGCCATAGAATAATAAAGATTGACAACACAAAAACAACAAACGTAAAGGCAATTAATGAGGACCAACATGGAGGGGTACGAAGGATTAGTACCTTTGTGGGGGAGGGCCAAGCCTCCCCCACCACAACGCCAACGAAACCCTCAAACCATACCCTTTTTTCTCGAACCAGCAGAGCCTCCTTAAAAAAATGTGAATACTGCAAAAGAAAAAAAATCACAATCCTCCAAACTTGATAAATTTCCCAACATTGTTAAGATTCTTGGGAATTCTAAGGAAGGTGTTCTCAAAGTTAATTTTATTGACTTGAGTGATAAAGATTCTATCTCATATGACCTAGATAATTTGCTTGTTGATTATGAGAGTTTTGACATTGATTCTAGTTTTGTTGATGATGATTCTATGTTTGGAACTTTTGAGAATAAGGAAAATAATTGGGGCAATGAAGACTTGAACATGCTCCATTCTATAACTGGGGACAACATTGACAACTTTATTTTCCAATCTAGGAAGGACAACATAGCTATCAATTTTAGAAATACTTGTAACAAATGTGCAAGTATTAAAAATAATTTGGCTTCTCTTTAGGAAATTGTGAAGGATATCACTAACAAATGACTAACTTGGAAGCTTTGGTCAATGACATCTTCAATTTTCTTAAGAAAGTTATGCATATATATGCTATAACTCTTTTCTTGATTCACCATGAATACTGAGAGAACAAAAAATTGTTGGTTGTTGGTAGTCTTGCTATCATCCCAAGTCAAAAAAGGCCAAGAAGAATTATGGTACTAAGGAGTTGTTGAATTTCTTTAATGAAGACTAGGGGATTGTTCCTAGTCTCTAAGGGATGGATGGTCCCCCTAGTACATCTCAGGCCCTATGTTTTTGTCAATTGTTAATGTGTTGTTTTTTCAGCTCAATAATTTGTATTTTGTCTAATTCTTCTTGTATTTCTTTTATTGACATTTTGATCTTTTAACCTCTTTAACATATAAAAAAATTAAAAACTTTTTTTAATCTAATAAAAAATATCATTAATTAATCTAAACCTACTTATACTTATCAATTGTATTTACATTAATTAACCTAAACTAACCTCTGCAATAATTGTGATTTAATTAATTGAAAAATTTAAGTGAAGTGGTGTCTCTTCCCCTTACAAGCTAGTACCGCACAAATGTATAATTTTTATAAATATTATAACTTTTGTCTTTCCTAAATGGACTAGATGATTCCGAATCCCATCTGATAAAACCGAAGCGTTACATGGATTATCATCAACATTCATCCCGAAAGAGGGTTTCAGTATCTCGCAACGGAAATTAATGGCTATAGTTTCTGTTAAAATGTCCTTGTACACACTTCCGAAGCCTCCTTCCTCCTGTTCTGTTATTTCCCTTCAATCTATTTCTTGTTTGATTGATGCAAAGGAAGAACGAATTTTTTAGGTTAATGAAAAACTCAGACGAGGATGCTTCAAAGTGTGTATAAAGACATTTGACAGAAATCAACGGAAAATAAGAATCTGGATTTCATGAAAAGAGGACGTGAAAGTTTTTCAATCATCGGCACGGAGAATGTATGCCATCTGTTTGAGAAAGCGCCTGAACGGAACGCAGCAGAATGGTTAAGGTATGGCATATGTTTGACAAATTTTGCTTGAGTTTGTGGAGGACGATAATGAGATTTTTTTCTCAAATAAAGATTCTCGCATTAGGCGAATGGCTGTGTTTTGTTTTTTCTGAACATTTTATTTTATGCTATTCTTGTGCAGCTCTAAAACAAGAGGGGTATGAATAATCTTATGACTATGGTGTTTGTTGACTGCAACTTTGCAGGAAGGGTACACGAAATTTTACCTGCTTTCTCAGATTTTATACTGACTGAAATTATGTCCTCAGAGTTTGATCGTTGAACATAAACTTATTTTCAAGTTTTTTAAATAAAAAAGATGGTTGGATATACACACCTTGTTACTTGACGATTTATTGATATTTAGCTGCGTAGTTTTGAGCAATGAATCTATTTGAGTATGGTTCACATGAAGCCACTTTTTATGATCACGAATGCCTTATCTTTCGTAGCATATAACTGATGCTTACTGTAATGAAACATAAAAACTTTCTGACAGATCACTCATCCCAATACTGATCTGGCTAAAGCACGTTTGGTCATAGAATTAGCCCACAAGCAAACACTTAACTTGCTACCCCATTTTGCTACCCACCTTCGTTAAATATAGTGTACACAATGAAACAGGTTCGCTGCAGTATAGTAACGATAGGTGATTTAAGCACCAAATTTTGATTGTCAGACTTGCAGCTCAAAATTTTCTAGCTTCTTCGACTCCTGTTGTGCGATATGCTGTTCCATTGGGCAAAAATTACAACCCTCGTCACAATGTGTTGCTATATTCATTCACCACGTTTCTCATATTTTTTCTTATTCCTGGATTGAAGCATCCTCTCTATTTATGAAATATTGCTTCTTTAAACTTTAAACTTTCCTCTTATTGATCAAAAAGAAAATAGGACTTGACATATTTTTCATTTTATATCAAGACTCAAAATAATTTCATCAACTTTGTTGTTTCTGGATTTGAATGTGTGCAAGTTTTTGTATATAGTAAGGTTTAATAGCATTGATCAAAATAATTTTCTAGTAATTCATTTGGAAGTCCAAATAGTTCAATGTTTTTGTTGATAACTGGTACCTGGATTTTTTTTCTCTTACAATATAGTAAGGTTTAATGAGTCGTTTAGGACCTTCGATTGTAAGTGCTGTTTCCTTTAAGGGTTGATCAATTCTTTGGGACTGAAGGTTCACATTAATCTTTATACAAGCATTAATTTTGGCTTTTGTTTCAATCAAGAAACTTTCTATAGCCATGCACATTCTTAACTACGAGAGTCTGATGCTAATTTGATCAGCACTAGCAGCAATTATTAATTGACATTGTGCATACAGCTATATGGTTCTAAAAAAGTATATGAATGGAATAACGTTGCTGCATAGAATACCCCCACTGAAATTGAATTGGCTGATATTGGATGATTGTATATGATTGAGAAAAATGTTTGGAGGCATTGCAATATTTTAAGTATTTTCTTTTGAGTGTGTTTGTTAAAGTTTTTGGAATTAACATTGGCCAACATAATCTAACCATATGCTCCAGGTTTCTGTTCCCAAATGAAAGTGTGTTGCAAAAAAGAAACTTGTTTCTTAATGCATATGTATTTGAGATCGATGCTTAAAATTAATGTGTAAATTGTGTCTCAAGAGTTTTGACCACTGTATTGCTTCAATCTTTAATGAAATATTAGAAACCAAAAATTATGTATTCTATTCCCCGAGATCAGAAATGTCATGGAGTTCATAAATCATGTGCTTTGATTTTCCCTCTCCAGTACCCTTAGCTGAATAAATCTAAAACTAAAGGTTACATTCTGAACATCTTTCGTAAGAAATGAAAGTAATTCATAAGTTGCTATAAACAAATTAAGAGTGCCATGATTTCTCTTTTGAGTCTTTGATAAATTTTGATGTAGAATGCCTAGCCGACATTGAGATATTTTCTTAGCAGTAATATTTTCACTGGCTATTTGTGACATTGGTTCACATTGTTGGACATTTTGTTGTCCAAGCAAGGAGATCAGCGTTGCATGTAAACAGATACTGTATTAAATATGGATATGGCAAATTCTTAATATCCTGTAAGATCCCTAGGGTTTACAATCTGTTAACCAGTTTCAAATCTTTGATTTCAAGTGAAATCTTTGCAACAACAACATTAACTCAACAAAAAGCTCACTCAGCTTATTTAATGTCTTAACAATTCCAAAGCAAATATGATATGCAGATCTGGAAATATCTGTCTCATCAAACAAATTATTCATTCGATAAACAAGAGGGACAATGCTGTTTAGACAAAACTGAACATAGGTCTCATAATTACAGAGACAGACTTCACTCGCAACTGCCTGATTATGAAGGTACAATGCTGTTCAAAGGGCAGATTTGCAGCAGCCATTAAATGGGGACTGTAAGGTTGCTAATGATTGGCAAAACCCTCCTAAAACCAGTACGCCTCCTCCCAGATGATGAGGTGCTGCAGTGAGGGTGTTGAGGGGAAGCAATTGGCTAGGAGAGGTTCCCAAATGAAGTGATCTGCAATATGGGGAATTCTTTGTTGCTGCCGCACTCCCTGTAGGGTTTTTTGTGGCACACTGCAGTCCAGAATAAGGTAAATCTGCCTTAAAACCAGAGTGCTCACTGCTGCAATATGTGTTGTCCCAAACCCTAGACATCAACCTTGCTATTTGTGTTGAGATCAGCCTTGAGCAATGGATGCAGGCTCTGACTTTTCCCTTGGAATGGTGACAACCTAGGGTGAATGCTGAATGCACAGGGAATATATGAGTAGCTGCTGCGATTTGATTTCTGTAGCTTAAGTCCTTGAGTAAAATCAATGGTTAATACTCCAGTGATCAGGAATGGATGCAATCTCTACAAACCTGATCCAACAGCCCTGTGTAATTCCACCCAGCACTTCATCTAATGATCGAATGGCAATTGGAAATGTTCAGATGAGCAAAATGGATGGCCTGTGGCCTGGTATAGTCCTGATGCAGTTGTTCAAAGATGGTGGCCGTCTGTAGATCAGATTTATCCTAGGTTAACACTGAAAGTAGGGTTTGAAAATGCAAATTCCAATGGAAAAGTTGATCAGATAAGGCCAGGGGTTGTGTCCCAACCTTGTAGGGTAACTGAGGATTTTCTCCCAGCAATCCAACTCATGATTTCTCCCACAATTCTTATCAAATTCTCCCTGTCTTGCGCTCAGCCAACTCCAGCTGAATAAATACTGTTTAAAAGGGAGCTAGGGTTCAAAAGGCTGGCGCCAAAATTTGAAATTTCAAGATTTAATTTAATATTTAATATTTAAATTTTTAATTTATTGTATTTAATTTTTTATTTTTAATAATAATAAATATATTAATAATAAATAAGTGTTAAAAAATACTTTTGTGGGGCTGAGGTCGGCCTCAAAGAAGAGGGGACATGACAGTCCTCCCAAATATTGCTTGTCCTCAAGCAATGACAACTCTTGGAAAAGCCCCACTTCATGCCAAGGTAGTGTAGCATAGGGTGATGTTCATCAATCTTGGGCATTGCTCCTGTAAATTCAACGATGAGAAATAAATTAAATAAACCATTCTCTTTAGCAGTAGTACTCACTAATCCTGGCTTTCTTATTGCTTTTGTTCTTTCAATGACCTCATCATTATATGTGTAAGCTTCAGCACCATGTGCAATCACCTCTTCCAAAGTGCTGTCATGAGGTTTACTCAGGAATCTACAATTACTAACTGTGGTGCCACATGCTGTTCCCTTTGGGAGGTGGCTTAAATGATCAGACTGTATCAATGCTGATAAGCATTTGCAGCAGCCACAAATTACCCCAAATTTCATTGTAAAGGCTGCTAACAATGCTGGAACGTATGTACAGTGCTTTCTAACCAACACAATTCTTTACTTTTTCTAACCAACACCATAATAATGTCGATTGCACAATATCATACACATAAGATTTAACACTTATGTAACACAAGAACACATGATTTACGTGGAAACCCTTACAGGAGAAAACCATGACAAAATATTGCTTTTTATATAAATCTCTTTTACAATCTTTGTAAGCACAAACCTACGTGAGACACCAATCCCCTCTTATATGATTTGTGTACACCAATCCACTAGAGACACAAATCCTCACTTGTAGAATTTGTAGGTACCAGCCCACTGGAGACACCAATCCCTACAATTGAGCACCAATTCAACAAGAGACACCAATCTCTTTGATATGAGGCACCAACCTCTTCAATAGAATCTTGTCTTCTTGAGAATAAACCTTCTTTATAAATAGCCTTTAATGATCTCCTTTTATATTCTTCTCCTCAAAATTTTCAAACACAAATCTGCATATATTCTCTTTCTTAAATATTCATACACAAATCTACATATATTCTTCTTCTTAATTCTTGTTCTTGAATGATATATCTTTGTGTCTCACACTCTTCCCTTCTGCACAAATCTGCTTGTATGATATTACATTTATTCCACAATTCTCACACATTTCTTATTTCCGTATCCAAACCTTTGTTGGAAACCAAATCTGCATCTATTATTATTTAAGCGTGCCTCTTGGGGACTTTTCTTGCTCTTTGCTCTCGAACTCTATCTCATTAGTCATCGCCTTGGATTCGGTTCCTTTTGTCTCTGAGTCTGTCTCGGGATGAACCTCAATATAGTGTATTTGCCCCTTTCCCAAGCATCTATGGCTTGGCTCCCATGGCTCTCTACAAGAAAAACACAACTTCCTCCGAAGCTCATTCTTAGTTTCCTACCTTGTTTGGTTTTGGGTCTAATGCTATTGGTTGAGGTTTATCTTTTTGGATGGGTTTCGTATGTTGCTTCATTGGTGCATTCTTGGGGAGGGATTTCCTCTCGACTGCAGAATCATCCAAATTCAAAACTTTTTTGATAGCCTCTTGCAAGGAATTCAGATCAAATACCTTTACCAAACCCTTAAGTGGTTCGATTAGACCCTCTACAAATAGCACTATGAGCCTCCTCTTTGTCACATTCAGAACCATCATTGATAGCCTCTTATACATAGCCACATAATGCTCAACTATGCCTTCTTGCCTCAATTGTGCTAGCTCCCTGAAATGAATTGGATCCTTTTTGTGAAACTTATCCATTAACCTTTGATTGAACTCCTCTAAAGTAGTAATTGAGCTGTGTTTTTGGGTCACCATGCCGTGGTATTACCACTCATGAGCCACACCCTCTAGGTGAAGGGTTGCAAACTTGATTGCTTCCTCATACATGGGATTTTAGGAGAAATGGGTATCTAATTTTTGCAACAATGCTCTAGCTGTACAACCATTGGATCCATCATAGGTGGGTATAGAGATCTTTCCAAACTATTGTATATCTCTACGTGACTGGTCCTGAAATCTTCTTCCCCTCCAATGCTCATTCCTTGTTTCCATAACATAATACTCCATGAAGGACAAGTCACAACAGATTGTTGAGTTTAGAACACTATACTTAGCATGATACCTTGCCATCTCATCCTCTTGTCTTTGCTTCTCTTTTTCAAATGGATCCTCTTCTTCTCTTTGCAAGAAATTGGCTCTAAATGTTTTGGTTGTGGATTGACTGAAATTTCATTATTAGTTGAGTGACTTCCTTCTGCAACATTTGGATTAGGCCTCCCATCACTCCGTTGTTGAGTCATTTCTCTCAAAGTCCGTAATATCTCTGCCATAGATTCTCCAATGGTAGACTGAAATTCCCAGGCCAGCTCTCTGTTTTCATTCTTAATGACCTCTTTGAGGTTGATTTCTTCATTCCTGTCACCCATGGTTTTTCCTTTCTCTTTTACCTTTGTTGGTACTTGATTTCCTGATCACTTTTTTGCATGAATCTGCATCACACACACCCATAGGGTAGCAGAAAAAGTGTCTCTGATGCCACTATAAGATCCCTAGGGTTTACAATCTATTAAGTAGTTTTAGATCTTTGATTTCAAGTGAAATCTTTGCAACAGTAGCATTAACTCAACAACAGTATCACTTAGTTTATTTAATGTCTCAACAGTTCGGATTAGTTTATTTAATGTCTCAACAGTTCGGAGGTAAACACTATAATAATTCATCAATAAACAACAAAGACAATGCTGTTCAGACAAAACTGAACGTAGGTTTCATAATTACAGAGACAGATTTCACTCACAACTGCCTGAATATGAGGACAACACTGTACAAAGGGCAGATTTGCAGCAGCCATGAAATGGGGCCTGTGAGGTTGCCAATGACTGGCAAAACCCTCCTAAAACCAGTGCGCTTCCTACCAGATGATGAGCTGCTGCATTTAGGGTGTTGAGGGGAAGTGATCAGCTAGGAGAGGTTCCCAAATTAAATGATCTGCAATATGGGGAATTCTTTGTTGCTAGTGCACTCCTTGTAGGGTTGTTTGCTTCACACTGCAGTCCAAAATATTGTAAATCTGCCTTAAAACCAGAGGGCTCACTGCTGCAACATGTGGCGCCGCAAACCCATAACATGTGCTGCAACATTTGCAACAAAGAAAATTGTCACAGTTTGGATAGTTACAAACTAATTTTCAACTGAAATTATTAACAAATTTCTTTATTAACTTGCATTCCCCCATTAATTAATTGGGGGAATAATGCGGCTGCCAAAGTTGCCAAAGTATTAACTCAAAGCATGATCAAGCTCCACAGACCGACAAATACTCCAATGATCAAGAATGAATGCAATCTCTACAAATTTGATCCAACACCCTTGTATAATTCCACCCAGCACTTCACTAAAAGATCAAACAACAGTCCTTCTGCAACTTGAAAATGTTCAGATGAGAAAAATGGATGGCCTGCGGCTTGGTATAGTCCTGCTGCATTCCTTCAAAGATGGTGGCCACCTGTAGATCAGACTTATCCTAGGTTAACACTGAAAGTAGGGTTTGAAAATCCAAATTTGAATAGAAAAGTTGATCAGAGAAGGCCAAGGGTTGCTTCCCAACCCTGTAGGATAATTGAGGTTTTTGTCCCAGCAATCCCACTCAGGATTTCTCCCAAAATTCTGATCGAATTCTCCCTGTCTTGCGATTAGCCAACTACAGTAGAATAAATAACTGTTCAAAAGGGGTGCTAGGGCCCAAAAGGCTGGCGCCAAAATTTGAAATTTAATTTAATTTAAATTTTATATTTTCAAAATTATTCTATTTTATTTTTATTTATAATAATAATAAATAAGTGTTAAAAAACCCTTTTGTGGGGCTGAGTTCGGTGTTAAAGAAGAGGGGACGTGACATATCCCCTGATACAGTTATGCCTAGATATGACAATTATAGAATATACATATATTCAATTGTTTGAACTTTATATATTGTTTACACTTTATGCATTTAACGATATAGAACATAACTTTAATTTTTAAAGATATTTATTATACTAATATATTTTTGGTTTTTTATATTGTAGGTTACAATATTTTCTTACTTACATTATGTGTCTTTAATTATGTTTGTTAATAGGAGAGAAAAAGTTTAGAAGAGAAGTATTATTTCTACATGGGTATTAGATACCACCGATAATGTACTCCATTGCAAAGATACAATTTTAGACAAGAACAACTTTTAATGTGTTTTTTTTAGAAAAAACAATTAGATCTCATTTTTCATGACAAATGAAGCAAAACCCTTTTTCCATAAGGTTTACATTTCATTTTCATACATACTGGCAAAGTTTCATTGGAACCCGCCTCTTAGATAAGATACAAAATTAATTACTTTTTCAGGCCACCATGTATGGAAAATACAATTCTATGATAAAATTATTAATTCTAAAAACTTATAGGAACTATCAAAAATGCTTTTTAGTGATGTTTTACAATGCAATTTGATAGAAATTGGCAAATTTTGGTTAAAAGTTATAAATTTTTAACCTAGCGAGAGATGAATTAATTTGATTATAGGTAGTTTTTCAAAAATCAATTAAATTGGGAAAATGGTAGGAGCTGGAACAAAATGCTTTTGGGGAAAGTTTGAAATGGTGTTCGACACAGATTGAGAGTTTCATTGATAGATTTTTTGGAGTAGAAAATATAGAATTAGAACGATCTTTCTAAACTGACCAAATAGAAACCACCTGAGCTCAGAACTCCATAGAAAACTATGTATCACAAAACTGTTCTGGTATGCTTGTGCCTCTTGGTCCTCTTCTCATCTTTGTCTTCGTGGGTGGAGCAATGATGGAGTTTGACTGATAGTGCTTGCCCTGATTTGTGCACCAAAATCTTTGTTTTTAAAACTGTAGTGCAGTCTCACTTTCAATAGGTATCTAAAAAACTGTTAAAAGAATGGTATTCTTCATACTCATGCTGATTTGAACAGTCTGCAAGTTTCTTATTTACTGTTCCTGTTGTACATGCTTGTTAATTTCTTATAACCTAGCTACAGATTAATTGCACAATAAATTCACAGAATATAATCAAATATCTGATTTCTAACAATTAATACAATGGGTTAAATAAAAGCTAATAATTGCTAATAACAACGGAAGCAAAAATAACAAGAAGCCAATCACATATACACAATAACACATAATTTCCCAAGAAACCCCAGTGTGGGGAAAAACTTGCAAATGTTGGATCTTCTATTCAGTCTAACAACAAACTTTCTTTTCAAAAATACAATGAGTTTGCTACAATAATCTTACATATATAGAGCCATGCTGATTTATATCAACATGCAAGAAAATAAACTTTCCTTACATAATTCAACCTATTTTACACATAAAATCACTCTCGGTCTTATTTCAACCTCACAAACCCGAAAACATTTTAAAAAATAAATTAAAAAATCTGATGTTGCTGAAAATCCAACTCCAATTGCTTTAAAGCAACTCCACATCCCACCTTTCGAGCTAGAAAATCAACACTCCCTCTTAGTGAGGAAGGTGTTTTGCACAACATCCAACTTATTCCTGAAGAATTCAAACCTACTCTTCATCAAGGCCTTGGTCAAGATATCTGTTATCTGTTCGTCTGTAGGAATGTAATGGAGCTTCACTATCCCCTTCTCCACACAATATCTGATTAAGTGGTATATGATCTCTGTTGATGTTTATGGCAGCGTCGTGGTCTTCTTCCAACAATCTTCCTTTAACTTGTGATAAATTAAATATAGCCAAGGGGCTATTTAATTTATAAAGAAAATGATTTATTGAAGAGTCACGAATTTCTAAAGATGGTCGACCTTCCTTGTAATCAATATTCATTATTTGTAATTATGTTTTTGGTGGCTGACCTAGTTATTATTTGGGATTATATTTTTTTTTGGTGGTTGACCTCCTTGAAGAGGTGCAACCTCTCTTGTAACAATATATAAAGAGGTCATTTTCTCATATTGAGGCATTACGCAAGTTCGATCTCTTTCTTCATTCAAGTGTGAACTCTTCAAGAGAGAAGTGCGATTTATTCTAAGTGTAGATTGTGAAGGTTCTAAGTGCAGATTGAAGGTCAAGTAAGAGCAGATTACTTGTGTGTTATTACAACCATTGCTGGTACTGAATATTGGCCTTGTGTGTGGCCTCATTGTAAAGAGACTTGTTGCCATTACTTTTATATATAAGAGATATATTTGTTGTTGGGTTTTTCTCCCTCAAGAGGAGGGTTTTCCCAGGGTATCTGCTGTGTTATTGTGTGATTTTTTAATTAATTTTTTGTGCATTACATCTGATCATAAAAACTAACCTTGGTCAAGATATCTGTTATCTGTTCGTCCGTAGGAATGTAATGGAGCTTCACTATCCCCTTCTCCACACAATCTCTGATGAAGTGGTACCTGATCTCAATTTGCTTTGACTTGTCATGAAACACTGGATTCTTAGAGAGTTTGATACAACTCTGATTATCATAGTAAGTGATTGTAGGATCCAACTCTTGATCAAAGAGCTTAGCTAGAAGTTTTCGAAGCTAGATAGCCTCACATGTAGCCATATTGGTTGCCATATACTCGGCCTCTGCAGAACTTAGTGCAACTAACTTCTGTTTCTTGCTGTACCAAGAGATTGCTCCTGGTCCCAAATTGAAACTGCACCTTGAAGTGCTCTTCCGATCAGCTGTACTGCCTACCCAATCTGCATCGGTAAACCCCTCGAGCTTCACTCCATTATGTTGAACATACTTCAACCCATAATCAACTGTCTTAGAGATATCTCAAAACATGCTTCATAGCTATCCAATGCACATGTTTAGGTTCCACCATAAACTGACTGAGTGAGTTCCCTACAAAACAAATGTCTGGCTTGGTGTTGACCAGATACATAAGAGAGCCTATCAACTATTTGTATAAAGTTGGGTCCACTGCCTCTGATCTGGAAGCATCAATCTTCTTCCAATTGGTCACAAGTGGCATTGACATGGGCTTATAGTTCTCCATCCTGAATCGCTTCAAGATATCAATTAAGTACTTCCCTTGTCCAAGGTAGATCTCTCCCCCTTTCTGCCACAACTCCAATCCCAAAAAGTAGTGCATCAACCCCAAGTCCTTCATCTCAAACTCTCTTGCAAGATCCTGCTTGCAGTGTGCTATGAGCTCCTCTGACCCTATGAGAAATAGGTCATCAACATGTAACACCAATATGAGAAGTTCACCCTTCACCTGAACATAGTACAGGTTCGGATCCGCCTCACTCTTGATGAAGCCCACACTCTGCAAGTAACTGTCAATAGATGAATACTATGCCCTGGGAGCCTGCTTGAGTCCATACAATGCTCTTTTCAACCTGCATACATGAGAATCCCTCCCATGTGCTTCAAATCCTTCTGGATGCTCTATGTAAATCTCTTCCTCAATAACTCCATTGAGGAAGGTCGTCTTTACATCCATCTGGTGAATCTTCCAACCCATCTGAGCTGCTACAGAAATGATAGCTCTCATGGATGAGTACTTGGCTACTAGAGTGAAAGTCTCGTCATAGTCGACTCCTTCCTTCTGAGAAAACCCCTTAGCCACAAATCGGGCTTTGAACTTTTCCACACTACCATCTGCAGCATGTTTAATCTTATACAACCATCTTGAGCCCACCACAAACTTATCTTCTGGTCATGGTACTACCTCCCACACACTATTCTTCATGATGGAAGAATACTCTTCCACCAAGGCATCTCTCCACACTTGGTGCTTGGATGCCTCCTGAAAGCTGAAAGGCTCTACTTAAATTAATTCACTCATAAGTGCCACATACTCAGAATAACGTCTGAGAGCCTTTCTTTGTCTAACTGAATCTTGAGGATCACCTACATATTCTTGAGCCTCTCTCAGTGTCTGCTCAGCTGCCTTATTTCTCCTCTTCTTGGTAATAGGAATATGAGGTTGAGGAATTATTTGTTCCTCCTTCTGATTAGTTTGCTTGGCCTGCTTGCTTTGCTCTCTAGCTTGCGTGACTGAAGTTTGAGGAATTTGTGCTACCTCAACCGTGGGTGATTGCTCCACCTCATTCATCAAGTTGCTAGACTTTTGAAGAGCCCTCTCTTCCTCGAATTTCACATCTTTGTGAACCACTGTTTTCCTGAGAGCAGGAATGTAAACCTGATAAGCCTTAGAAGTTCCACTGTACCCAACAAGAATACCCTTCTCTATAGTAGGTTCTAACTTGGTTCTCTTCTCAACAGGAATGTGACAATACACAAGGCATCCAAAGATGCGAATGTGCCCCAAATTTGGTTTCTTACCAGTGAACGCCTCTTATGGAGTCAACTTGCCCAACACTTTGTGAGGGCTCCTATTATGCAAATACACAGTTGTATTGCAAGCTTTTTCCCATAAGAAACAAGGCAAATCCTGATCATGAAGCATGGCCTTAGCTATTCCAACTATAGCCCTGTTTTTCCATTCAACAACCCCATTCTGCTGAGGGTTGTACGGAACTGTCAACTCTTTCTTGATACCTTCCCGAACACATAAATCTTTGAAGGCATTCGAGGTATACTCGCCTCCATTATCAGACCTCAGTATCTTGATCTTCCTCCTAGTTTGGTTCTCCATGAGAGCCTTAAACTCGTTGAACCTACTGAACACCTCATCTTTATTCTTCATGAAATATATCCACGTCTTCCTGGAGAAATCATCAATGAAGGTAACATAATACTCATATCCATTCAAGGATGTTGTTGACATGGGTCCACACACATCTGAGTGTACGAGATCCAAAATCCCTTTAGATCTAGTGTCGCTGCTTGGAAAATTGGTCTTGGCATATTTCCCAAGAGCATAGCCCTTGCACACCTCATGCTTCTCTGTCTTCATCTCAAGTAGCTCTATCACTATTCCCTTAAGAATATTAAGCACTCCATGGTGAATATGAGCCATCCTCCTGTGCCATAATTCTCCTAGCCCTTTACAACTACTAATCAACACATGTGCTGGCTCAAATTGTAACTGAAACAAGCTGTCGTGCCTGACTCCAATCACTTTTGCAACCTTGGAATCCTTGGGATGAATATAGACTTTGCCCCTCTCAAAAATCACAATGTAACCCTTGTCTTCCAAAGCAGAAACTGAGATTAAATTCTTTGCCATGTTAAAGACTACAACACATCCTCCACCAACAAGGGTTTGCCAGACTCCCTCTGAAACTTAATGGTGCCAATACCAGTTGCATGGTACTTGGCATTGTCTCCGAGCTCAATAGAGAAATCCAACTTCTTCTCCTCTAACTTGGTGAAACATTCTCTGACTCCTGTCATGTGACAAAAAGCCCCGCTGTCAATATACCATACCCTGTTGGCAATTGAACTTGAGAGACAGGCAATGAGTGAAAACTCATTCTCAAACCGTGATGCAAACTCGTCCACCTTTGTTGTAGCAGCAACTTACTTCTTCCGCTTGTCCTTATTTTTCTTATTCGGACATTGACTGGCATAGTGACCCATCTGATGGCTGCAAAAACATTTATCTTGCTCAGATCTTTCTTCTTCCCACTCTTGGAAGAAGAACCTTTCATTTGCTCTTTATTGGATTTCTTCTTACCCTTGCTTGCAAGAGCAAGATTTTCTTCGTCTTGACCCTTCTTCGTCTAATCTCCTCGATGAGCACCTTCACGGATCTCCTCCTGAACAAAATCATCCCAAAGCCTCACCCAATTAGGTAGCCGATCTCTGCCGACAACACACTTGACAAACACTTCCCAGTGCTTCGAAAAACCATTCAAGGCTATATGCACCAACTCATCTTCATCAATCGTCTCTCCAAAAACAACTAGCTCATCCCCAACCTGTGTCAACTTGGACAAGTAAGAGGTCACACTCTCACCTTTGGACATCTTGGTATTATGCAATTTGTCCTTGAGCATCATCTTACAACTCTGATAGTCACTCTGATAAAGTCTTGTGAGCGTATCCCACATCTCCTTGGCAGTGTCTTTCCCCGATAAATGAGGAATTAAATGATCTCTTACTCCATCTAGAATAATCCGCTGAGCCTTGGCCTCTTTGACTTCATGTGAATCTAAGGCAACAAGATCATTTGTTGGTGGTGTCACTTTTGTACTAGCATAGATCCACAACTTATTCTCCTTGAGAATGGATGTAATCCAAACCTTCCATTGTAAAAAGTTAGATGCACCCTCAAGCTCGTCTTCATATCAAACACTGGTTGCCATAGTCACAGAAGAAACTGGAGACAAAATTCTGATTTTTTTTTCTCTTGAAATTTGCATCACAAATCTTGGCTTCGTATTTAGAGTTTAGAGCTTTGATACCATGTTAATTTCTTATAACCCAGCTACAGATTAATTGCATGATAAATTCACATAATATAATCGAATATATGATTTATAACAATTAATACACTGGGTTAAATAACAACGGAAGCAAAAATAACAAGCCAATCACAAATACACAATAACACAGAATTACCTAGGAAACCCCAATGTGGGGAAAAACCTGCAAATGTCGGATCTTCTATTCAGCCTAACAACAAACTTTCTTTTTGAAAATACAATATGAGTTTGCTACAACAATCTTACATATATAGAGCCTTGTTGATTTACATCAACGTGCAAGAAAATAAACTTTCCTTACATTACTCAACCTATCTTACACATAAAATCACTCTCGGTCTTATCTCAACCTCACAAACCCGGAAACATTCTAAAAAATAAATTAAAAAATATGTTGTTGCTAAAAATCCAATTCGAGTTGCTTTAAAGCAACTCTACATCCCACCTTTCGAGCTAGAAAATTAACAATGCTCATGTGGGAAGGGGGATAACATTAGTGGTGGATGGGTGTATGACACACCTGCTAGATCTGATAAAGAAAATAGACGGAACAACACTGATATATAGAGGCATTTTTCTCTAGTGTCTTGGTTGAAGGAAAAACTAATATACCTCGTGAACCAGTCTAAACACCAATATCTGTTCATGCCTCTCCAGTCAAATGCCCTCATTTAAACAGTGATATATAGATGCATTTTTCTCTAGTGTCTTGGTTGAAGGAAAAACTAATATACCTCGTGAACAAGTCTAAACACCAATATCTGTTCATGCCTCTCCAATCAAACACCCTCATTTAAACATCAACAATATATATATATATATATATATAAGCATAAATCCTCAAAAAATTGCAAAAATCCCAATTTAAAAAAAATCTTTGGCCAAAACAATTTTTCCCCAAAAAATCCCGATTTAATCAATCATGATTTTTAACAATGTTCAATGATTTTTAAGGGTTTAAATTGTGTAAAATCGTAAAAAAATCACATAAAATTCGTGAAAAAAATTGCCCAACAATCTGCCACAAAACCATAACTATGCAAAATCTCTATTTAATTGTGTTTTTTCATTGATTTTTAGCACAAAACTGAGCGTTGGCCGTTGGGACGTGGGTCACCATCAAATATTCACTAGATTTCATCAGGTTGCTGAAGCAAAACGTAGGTAGGCAACCTTGAATGGACATATATTTCTAATAGATGTTAAGGACATTAAAATAGAGACAAGTTCTTTGATATGCTTCTACGTTTGATGTTAAGGACATTAAAATAGACATGTTCTTTGGTATGCTTCTACGTTTGATGTTAAGGACATTAAAATAGAGAGACGTTTTTTGGTATGCTTCTGCATTTGTTGTCAAGGACATTAACATGGAATGGTTAAGAGATGTGTTGCTTCTTTCTCTATGTCCACACTACTGTCATTTGCCTTAGGCCCATAATAATGCTTTCCATGTATATAAATTCAAAGACACAATTTAGTGGGAAATAGTAGACAATATCATAAATACTAAGTAAGGCTTCTATCTTATTTTTTTAACATATTTGAACCTTATAAAAGTACTTGCCAAAAGTAAATATAGAAAGCCAACTAAACTGGAACGAAACTCTATTGACTTGATATCAACCTAAAGAGGTTTGTTTTATTTGAATTCTTGTGATCTTGACTATTCAAAAATATTTTAACGTTTCAATTGTCAACAATAATACCAAGGTGGTTGTTTAGATTATCAAGGTTAGGTTGAGACAAATTTCCTTTTCAAATGCTAACAAAGTGTGATAATTTGGAGCTTCAATTCGACATTGGCCATCAAGTTTTAATGATAAGTTGGTAGGGTAGTGACAATTGTAAAATTAAGTGGGAAGCATAAGTATATACAAAAGCATTAAACACCTATATATTCTGCATGCTTAATGCTTTGTTAAGTGGTGAAACTCACTTCTTAAATCATGCCTTGCACTTGTTCGAGAACTACATTCCATTTAGGATCATCATATACATGGAGGTTTAAAAGGCCTGCAAGGAGTACAATAGTAGTGCATGAATTCCATGCATGTTAAATAGGTATCATACAAGCTAATACATTCTTTGAGAGAAGTCATGCCCTAGTCTTGTGGGCTTATCTTAATCCCTCCCGAAGCAAGCCTCATATATTTTGTCTTTAACGATTCAAATAGATTTTAGCGCAACTATCCCATTGAAAGGGAATGTTCCTCATGCTTTGATTTTCCATTGAAACTTCTACCTATAATCTCTCAAATTCTCAACTCAAAGTCCATCAATGTTTTTAACTCCATCATCCACTTATACGCAAAATCAAGGAAAATTTACTTTAATAATAATAGCTAAAATTGTGGCTCAAATAGTTGCTCTCTTCTTTTGTACTAGTAGGTCTTTATTATCCAATGGAAAAATATTTAACACTCCTTGTACTCTTTTATAAATCTGCTAAAATAGTTATCAATGAGAACATTTCAATATTATTTATGGTCTTTTGAGATTTAAGATTTTTTTCAAAAGCATTTTCTATTACTCTATCTCAAGCTATTTGATTCAAAACCTATTAAGTTGAACTTTGCAATTGCTTACTTTGTTATAATTTCCCCTTCACTCTTCATATAGTTCTCTTTGACATTGTTCTAGAAATTGCAAGTACTGTTAAATCACAAATATGAACTAGTTGATTCCTATTGTACTTTATGATGTCTATTCAACAAAGAAATATTTTTTTAATGACTTTCTTGAGCCTAAGGATTTTGAGATCCTAGAGACCAACTTGGATATCATGAGGTTGAACGACTTAGGAGAAGCTCTGAACCAAGAGCTTCATCATTAAGACCTATAGCCCTCTAGCAATTCTATTTGTACTAGCAAGAGTAATTGACTGTGTTTGACTTTTTGGAACTTTGTACTTAAGTCTATAGGTTGACTTTGTACAAATTAAATAGTTATTGAAATTTTATCAACTTTAACCATCTAGTTATTATTTATGCACTATGAAGTATGCATTGTGCAATGCAATGTAACCAGTGATATGAATATAAACAACAAAATCCTATTTTCTACAATTCATGTGTTAAACTCTCCATTTTACTTGTTCTCTATATCTCTAAGCTATGAAAATGCCTTTAATTTTTTTTTAAAAGTAGTTTTTGTCTCTTTTTCTACAATTTTTTACATTTTTTCTTAAATCCAATTTTTTGCCCATTTTTTCTCAATTTTTTTAAAAAAAATCGCATTCTTTTGGTTTGCTGATTTTTTCCCCGAACAATTTTTTATGCTATGATATATATATTATACTTACTTTTGAGTTGTAAAGTTGCTAAATCTCAACACACCTTTGCTACAACTTCACGCCCATTGCAGTTCAAAATAAACTCATGTTTCTGCTCAAGCATTCATACCCTTTTCTTTTATAGATATATCACTTTCAAACAAATTTGCTAATGGATCAATTCCTTAACCAAGCTCTTACAGGCTTTCATGGATTATTCAAACAGTGTAGAGATATTTATACAATAGTAATACGTTGCTTAAAATCCTATAATTTAAGATGCAACCCTCTTTTTAGTATGCTAATCCCAACCTATTTTATGAATGCACAATTGTCTTTAACAATCACTCTACAACCTACAAGTTTATTAAACTTACTAACCCAAATCATACATAAAACTTATGTAATAATTTGAATTTCTAATAATATTTGTAAGACCCCACCTTTTGTGATCCTATTGAGTCTATGAGTCTTTGTTGGTTCTTGTCCAATGTTTTATGTGCTTCTATGTTTGGATGTTATACATGGATTAATGAGCGATGGTTGTTTTTATACATCAATAGTGTTATATTCTTGGTTGTTATTGGATATGATTAACTAATTAATTCTATCTAACTAGTGGTTGTTGTGATTTCTCTGTGATAACCAGATGAGTTTCTTTCATTGATTATGTAAGTATGAGTTGATCAAGATGTTCAGTTTTGATAGGTTATTGGTTATTTATTTTTAGTACTAGTATTATTATTTATATTAGATGGATTACATTATGTTGATAGGGGATTGTTGAGATGATTGATTTCATTATTATTAGATGAAACTATTATAAGATGATTACATATTGTGTATGTGCAATTAGGTGTTATTCTGGAGATGAGATTTGATATGTTAATGTTTATTTATGATGATTATTAAATTCGATTTCCTAGTTGATTATTATTATTTTTGAAATGTTACCTTAAATATGATAGTTGCTTTAGTTATTCATATTCATGGGATGTATTGATACCTTTTGTTGAGTGAATAGGTGAAATTTGCCAATGGTGGTGAGGGTCACATAGCTACTTCCATTATTTTACCCTTGTGGTGAATTTTAAATCCTGTCTTGTAGAAAGAATAAGGACATGTAATTTGTTGTTGTGAAATATTGTTTTGTATGTTGAGGGGGTTGTGTATATGTGAGTTTATTTTATTAATATTTTGAGTTATCTTTTAATATGAATATTTCATTTATGATTTATATAGTTCTTATATGGTTTTAAATTATGTTTAATGTTTAAAAATTCCCCTAGGTGATAGAATTATAGGTTAGGGGTCATTTTATCTCATAAGACACCTTAAATAAAGTTTAGAACCCACTCTACTCACCCACTTTTGAAAAGTGGTGAAAATTAGAGTTGGTTGGATAGCTAGGTGGATAAAAATGTAGTTTCTTTTTCTCCTTCTATTTATTCTTTCTCCTTGATTGGAGAAGGGGATTTTTCTTTTGGAAATGATTTTTTGAGTTATTTAGTTTTCATTGGGAGGAGGAAAAATTCAGTTGGAAGAAGGAAAAGAAGGAAGAGGGAGGAATATGGAAAAGAGGATTTTGAGAGTCTTCTACAAACTCTCATGGTAGGGTCTAAACCCTTTTTGCTAGATCTTTGATTTTATATATGTTTGAAATGTTTTCTATGTTGTGAAATTTATGTGAAATTGGATGATTCCTTATGTATTTTGTTGTGAATTATGTGAGTTTATTCTTGGGTATGAGTACACACCTTGTCCAAAATTGAATATACCATATATGTGTTTTTAGGTGAAGGAATAATAGGATGTGAATGTAACTATTATAATGTGCAAATGATAGGAATGTGATCCTTATATGGTGGCTATTATTGAAGGATTTTTGTGATAAGTGTTGGTTTAGAAGTGATAGCTATGTGACTCTGACTCGGGGGCGGGTTGAGTTTCAACCCTATGGTTGGGTGGAGAGCCCATTGATCTTAACATTTTTTTCTCCTATTTTTTTTGGTTTTTTATAGGGGTTTACAAAGTGTGATGAAGGATTGAGGATGATTATACATTGCTCTTGTGAAATATTTAAGAACATTTGTAAATGTGCAAATAAATTGTGTACAAAGGACTTTTGTTTATAAGTGTAAAATTGTTTATTTTAGAAAAAAAAGAAAGACACATTTTGTGTTGCAAATTCATTTTAAAGAAAAGTTTAATGATCTTATAATGCAATAATGCATATGTTAAATGTAAATTCATTGGAAACTTGATTAATCAATTGTTGAGGTTACAACATTGCTGCCCCTATGCCAAACAATAAGCCGTTTCAAATATTTGATCATAAAAATTGATAAACATGATATTGAAAGATGAAATTTAATGGGTTTTTCAATTACTAATCTCATAAAATATTCAATTTTTTTATTAACCTAGATCACCAATTATGATATATTAAGAAAACATTAACATCCTTTTTGCCACAATAATAATTTGTCATAAAATAGTCATACATATTGAATCAAATAGAATGATTGATAAAAAATCAGAGGATAAAATTTAAAGGGTTTCTACAAATTAGAGATTTTTTAGGGCATCCAAAAATTAGATTAATCCAATAAATCAAATAAAAGTTATGATTAAAATATTACTATCCTCTACTTTAAAACTAAAACAATAAATTGGAAAAACAAATTAAAGAGTAGAACCAAGTTAGAACTTCATGAAATCACATTAAGACAAGAGAGTTGAAATATGTTTCTTTCATCTTCTTCCTCTTGTTAACCTGCAACATAAATTTTACAAGCTATTTTCTTTTGCAAACAACAATCAAATGGAAGAAATCAAGATATAACATTACATGTGAAAAACAATCTTCAAAGAGAAAATGACAAATAGTTGGGGAGACTCATATTTAAAGTATCATAAGTTAGTTTGAAATTAGTTTTTAGTTATTTATTAATTACTTAGTTAATTAGTGTTTAGATATAATATTTTCATATTTTTGTTTGTTCCCTTTAGTCTTATAATTCATCTCTCCTTAAAAGTTAATTCAAGAATACTTAATAAATTTCATATATCATACATAAAGATTGAGTCTTAATGTTCAACTCGAAATTGTTAGGTAATGAGTTTGATGACCTATTTTTTTCATTTTTAAATGATCAAGAGACAAATTAGACTTGATTCAAAACTGTTTAAACATGTTTTGATATAAAAACTAATTAACAGTTGGGATGAGAATAAATTGTTCAAATTAAATTTTAGAACTGGTATAACTTTCAAATTTAACAAGTAATGTCATACTCAAATATATAAAATGAAGTATGAGATATTAGGATAACTATGTTGATGTTGTCTTCTAGGGTTATGAAACTAAATATTGCACATAAACAATTAAATGATTAGACATATTTAGATTTAACATTACTCATATTTTAATTTTGGAGAATTTTTATATGTAAACCAAAAAGAAATTTGGATAGTAATTAATTGTTCAATTTGTTTTTGAATTAATATGTTATACATTTATGGTTATTCAATTACTTTAGTCCTTTAGTCTTAGTGATAGTACGCTAGTTGTAGTCTATGTTAAAATGTAAAATAACTTCATGGACATATATATCTTCTTTAATACTTATTTCTTTTAGACTAAATAGTTTCCCTTAGTTAGAGGTAATGCTAAAGTTAACCCTTGACTAGTTTGTCACTATTCCACTTGCATTCATTGTGCAAAATGCTTATGATGGAATCGTTAACTTGATGCCATCACAGGTGCGAATGGCATATTTCTTATTATGTCTTGGTGGAATGAAAAAAGTATAGAACACATATATTGTTTAAACTAAATCATAGAATTAGTACGACTTTTTACATATATACATGTATAAGTGAGAATAATGAAAATTAAAATCTATCAATTAAGATTTAAGTTATGGATTAACTAGTGATTTATCCACTCATAATTTAATAGACGCATCTAACATCTTACAATTGTTAAATAATATTGGAATTCAGAAGAGATTAATTTTATAGTAATCTAGTTGTTCAAGATTATAGATCAAATTGATGAATAAAATTGTTGTTAACACATTAAATTTTCCATGACACCTATAAAACTAATAGTGTAGTTTAAGTTTGATTTAAATTGTCTTTACGTATACCCATGAATGTAATTCTTGCTTTAGATCCCTTGTGATTAAGAATGTCTTGGTTATTGTGGGTGGCTAGGCGGGCGTCTCTCCACAACAAGGATGTGGAGAGACCACGACTATCAACACTCTACTCGTGTTGGAAAACAAGCAGTGTTCTTGTTTGATCGCCTTGGAGTTTCATCTTGGATTGGTAAGGAGTTGACAATTGGCAGTGCCTACTTAAGGGTGGCTTGACTCATCGCTTTTCTTTCGAACGTGTGATCCGAGGCGGATAGGTCACGTCATTTTCATGGCAAATCAATGGTATGATGTCAGCCTTTACGACACCATCATATCGAGGCACATGAGGCGGCCTGGGAGGATTCGTTTTGATTTCCCAATTGGTTGAAAGGACCGCTCCCCACAGATAAGCATTGCATGGATGGCATGTAGGCAATGCACAGAATAATAAAGGAGGATTTTTTGTGGTTTTTTTTCTTTCTCGGTCAAAGGTGGTGAAGGAAACAACTCATTTTCTCTTCCGTGAGCTTGCTATCTAGCTCGACTTCTGGGGGTATTGGGCGCTAATGGCTGAGAGTTCAAATTTTACGTTGGAGATTGCTTTGGGGCAGACACTCCTCTTTCCCTCGAGTGCAAAGATTGTCAAAATGCCTTTCGGGAGGTCACAAACTAGCATTTAAAACACATTTTGCTCAATATCGACCCATTAACGATTGTGTAAATGAAAATGGTGCTCAACAAGGGACACCTGGAACACAAGGAGTACTTCCGAGCAAACTTGTAGGTGGCGTCGTGGTTTCTTGCTTCTATTCTGGATAATCAGGTCCCCAAGGTTGAAGCTAAGATCTTGATGGCCAAATTGTTGAAAAAGGAACTACTGGGCAGTCTGGAGAAGGCGTTAAAAGTTCAAATCCAAAATAATCATAGAGAAAGATCAAATTACAAAACATATAAATTGTTCAAATAAAAAAGCTAAATTAATGTGTAATATTGTGATTATGAATTATAACTCTAGATTTGTTTGTTCCCTAGAATTTAATTGCCTTTAATAAAGATTGTTGCATACAAGCATAATTCTTTATTTGTCTCATTTAGTCACATACCTTAAATAATTGTCTTCATAGATGAAAACAAAATTAGAGTTATCCTTAGTTTTAATTATATCCATCATTGTCTCGCACTATATGCAAAGTGTATAGGAGGCATCATAAACTTAATGCCTTCAAAGGTGCAAAGACGTTTTTTGATCATATTTAACTTGTGTTGCATTGTATAAAAAATAAAAATGATTTGTGTGTGTTTAAGTAATGAAAAATTATGCTCATGATAATGTTTTCCTTTTCTTCAATATTCTTTTGCATGGTATGGTTTAACTTTGTGTGATTTTGTTTGGTTGACAATGGGTCTCCAACTCAGCCAAACAAAAGAAAGAGTAGAAAACTCATTCCCATATCCGTTCCATCAATATGGATCAAAAGGACAAATTGTTTTATCTACCACTAGTTTATGCATTTACAATTCTATGTTTTTCTTCTCTTTCTCCACTCAAGAGTTTACTGCTGATCAAATGCAAGAATTTGAAAATATATCGCTCCAAGTCTTTTGCATTTTCAAAGGGGAATTTGGCACAAGCTGACAGATACCGATGACAGTTGATGGGTCTAGTGTTGCACCTACAATTTCAACTGCGTAATATATCAAGGTTTCATAATTTATAAACAAGTCCATTCTGTAGATAATTGCAGTCCCTTGGGCCAAAACTAGTCAAGGCATTTTTTCAAACCTTTATGTGCATGACGATGAGTAGTCACAACAACACTACCTGTCAAAAATCTGCTTTTAAATATCTTTGGAAGATATCCCTACCTTGATGGGAAGGAAGGGTACTCACATTCCCAGAAGTGAAGCAGAAGAGAACACTTATTAGAAATAATAATCTTGAGGGCTGGGCTTAAAGAACACACACTAAGCTTTGACCGCTTAGGTGTGCATGTGGGGCACTCTTAACTTCCCATTTTTCATTCTGTTTTCCGTTGTGCTCCTCTACTCTCTACAATGACCGTCACTGTGATGGTTAAGTTTTCATTTCAATTTTGAATCTGCACTCCCACCCACTCCATTAAAAAGCAGCAAAGAGGGGCTATTACTTTTGCCCACGCATTTCCATTTTAATCGAAGCTTGAAGAAATGGTAGTTTTGCAAGTCGATTTAGAGAACTACTTGTGTTGTTATGGGTAAGCAACGTTGTTTCTTTGCTCAGAGATATAATATATCATCTTGACGACATTGCCATCGACTTCGAGCATTTCGACTATTCCGATCCGAATACATTTGTTGCCTGTATTGGGCAGCTCATCACACAACTAAAGGAAAACAATGTCATCTCCTTCGGCTCCATCGCTCCCTGCGATGACACTCCAGTGGAGTCCCATTACAATGTCATCTGGAAAAACTATGGCAAATCGATCAACTATGAATTTCCAATTCTATGCCTACGAATTTAGCAACACTCTCATAGTTCATAAAATATTTCAATGCCCAGGAATCCTGCTATAGTGGCGGAAAAGTGTTGGCTAGTTCCGTGATGGAGTGAAGAGGAGAGTTGTCCCCTGCCAATGGCTTCTCTAACGCCTGCAGAATGCTTAGAGGCTCCGACAAGCTCCACGAAATCTTTGTGTGGTGTGCAGGCAACTCACAATCTAATGTGAAAAGAAATCCCACACTGTCCTCCTAGGCTCCTGATTAGCACCATAACATTTGATGATAATGGTTGGTCATTATAGATTATCGTGTTCTAGTCTTATGTACTTGTCTGCACATTTCCAATTTATTACCGATATTTCAAAGGATATCCCATTAAACATTCAGTTCCAACTTAAGACTAATAGAATTTTGAAGACAATGACTTACATTATTGACTCGCTCTCTTTCCTTTTTCCTTTCTAAATCCTACAACATCATTTCTTAAGACATTAATGGTCTCTCTGTCAAATAAATATTTAGGGACTACTTAGTTGTTAAAATTTATATTAAAAATATAGATTTTTTTCCTTAGTAAGATTCTTTCAAAAAAGGTCGTCAGATGAGCATTCAAGTTGCCTATTAACAAATCATGGTCATCCTCATAATTTCACATTTTGTGTCTGTTTTTTTTTTTAAATTCAATTTTTCATTTAGATGTTGTAACTCTTTTGAGTTGGCACAAATCTAGCATCACCTCAAAAGATATGTGCTTGTAATTTTCACATGAAAGTTTAAATTCTGTGTATCCTTGTATTGTAATTGCTTATTTATATATGAATTTAACTTGTGCACCATGAGCTTTTGTTTGTTGGCAGCTATAATGACTTATATATTCTATGCTACTTGAAATGACTTCCTCCTTCTATGAACTTCCACTTGAGTAAATCCTCATTGCTTTTGGATGTCATGACATCCAACACATTTTTATTGCATAGCCTAGACATATCAATTGATGTCGGATGTTAGAGAGTTGGTCATTTCATTATATAACACTTGTTTAAGATGAAAACAATAAGATTTATAACTATCTTGCTAGTTCTTGAAGATTAGGAGAATGCCAAGTTCTAATTTATTTTAAGAATTATTCAATTGTTATATCGATAAAAAGAACCCATGTCGATAAAAGTTCAATCAAATGTAACACATTCTAGATTTGACATTGGTGATATATATTATGCAATATTTTTCCATTCAAGGGGTTGGATCCTAGGGTTGGCAAATTTTATTAGGTTATTGTAGGCATTTTAGGTTTTGGACCAATTCCCTTGTAAGTGCATATAGTGTTTATGCATATTTTTCATGTGTTGAATAACACACCATGGCCAAGTTTCACATATTGTGTTATAATAATTCTTTTATTTTTTCTATAAAAAATATTAATTTTCTTATTTGAACTCTATTGTTTTTCCTTTTTTATCCTTCATTGTGTGCTTTGCATGTTTATTTGTAAATTGCTTCTATAATTCCCATATTCTAGTTGATATCAAATCTAAGTTTTCTAAATCATATAGGTGAACTCATGGATGTTGCATTAACCTAAGAATTTATGAAAAGTATTTTTACATTAAAGGTCAATTAGATAAAATTGATTAGATTAAGAAGAAGAGGTAGAAAGAATCCATCGAGTTGTTTATGTCACAAACTAGATGATAGATTAAGATTTATTAAGGCTTCGGTTGAGGTTAAAAAAATCACACAATGAAGAGTTCCAATAGTGATGGGACAAATTAGTGATGAAATGATAATTCCATAAAAGGAATAAATACTTCATGTTTGTAAAAATTGAGAAGCTAGAGAGTCAAAAATTGTGCCACAATGTTGAAAGGGAATGCTACCTTGTGGAGGGACTTGGTTTAGAAGAGTTATTAAAGGAGAAGTATAAGATATGATGATCCAATCAGGGCCTGTGCAAGATCATGGGGATCCAAAAAGTGGCGATGTAAAAAAAAGACATTTTTAACTTTCCCAAAAATGCAAAAATATGCTTTGAATTTTTCTAGGTTCGAGTAGAAAGTACATGGTGCCATAGCAAACACCAAACCTAAACGAATATCCATTTTGAAACAGATATCAGTTTCATTTAAGTTGGATTTTTTAATTTGGTCGAGTTTGGTATTATATTAAGTTGTTTTTTTAATATTATTATATAATATTAAATAATTATAATATAATATTATATAATATAAATATTATATTATTATTTATATTAATATTATATAATATAAATATTATATTATTATTTATATTAATATATTATATTATAATATAATATAATATAATATATTATAATATAATATATTATAATATATTATATTATAATATATTATAATATAATATATTATATTATATTATAATATATTATATTATATTATAATATATTATATTATATTATAATATAATATATTATATTATAATATAATATATTATATTATATTATAATATAATATAATATATTATATTATAATATAATATATTATATTATAATATAATATATTATATTATATTATAATATAATATATTATATTATATTATATATAATATATTATATTATATTATAATATAATATATTATATTATATTATAATATAATATATTATATTATATTATAATATAATATAATATAATATAATATAATATAATATATTGTAATTTATAATACAATATATGAGAATAATAAATATGTTAAATTATATTATATTATAAAAAACACTCATAGTATATGGGGGTTAGGTCCCTAACCTGACCAGTTAAAAAAAAACACCATAAACGAAATGGATATTGGTTTCCTATGGCATAAAATCATAAAAGGAAAAACCCAAGAGTTTATTTTCATCCTGCATTTCCTTTCTCCGCGTGGGTTTTCATTTAGGGGACTTAGATATCCATTTGGTCGTGGATTTTTTTGCCCAAATCACTCAACTTTCACATGTAGTTATAAATTTTAATGTTTTTCTTCAATTTTATATTAGTTTTTCATTATTTTTTTGTAAATTTTAGTCAAAAATAGGTTTTTTATTGCATTAAAATGTGTTAATTTTTAAAAACTTCATCAATAAACATGCTTAAGAATTGCTGATCCCAATCCCACTCAAGATGAAAACCCTAACCCCACTCAAGATGAAAACCCTGCAAATCCTCCTTCGTTGCCACCGATGTTTCCAAACCAAAATGTGCTCACAATACATGAATCTATTCATAGAAATTTAAATCAATTGAGAAACGTATGTCGAATTTATGAGACAGTCCTTGAGCTATCAAATATAGAAAACACTTTAGAAACCATCATTTCAAATGTTGAAACTTTGACAAATGAGCATAATAGGTTAGCATAGTGGCGAGAGTCCCAAAGGAAACATTGTGCCAATGGGTTATCATATGATGAAGTGAGGGAACTTAATATTGACAAAGCCCAATTAGCCTAATGATTCATCAATCCCACAACATGACAACTCGTAGATGCATGAAAGCCAAAAATTTCAATTAAATGGTGCAAACATAGAGGTATATTAGATAATTTTTGGAAACGTTGGTGGATGGTTTTTGATAAACCACCCAACAACAATCTTGACGTCCCTCAGTATTTTCTACGAAAATTATATCCTGAGTTTGTCCTAGGGAGGCATTTCAATTACTTTGACATGCGAGATTTCCAGGGTGTGGGTAAAGGGATGCCACAAGATAGACCTAGAGCACACCAAGTCAACCCAATTCTTCCTGCTCCACTTATTGCTTCCCTGGCTCTAGTACCTTATCTTGAGATTGTTTTAGATGCGGGGAGTCAGAGAATTTTTCCCATACATTCATTGAGTGATTGATGTAGGAGCATCCCAGGTTTCAGGCAATCTTACATCAACCAAAAATATCTGCATTCATGTTTTCTTGCATTTTAGTAGTTATCTGTTTAGACCCAATCTCAATGTTTCATACGACATTGTACCACATTGCAACATCATAACTCGTGAAGTAGGATATTTGATCTTCATGGCAACATCTACATCATATCCATAATTCAAGTGTTTTGAAGATTCTAGTACAAAGTTATCGCTAATAGAATATCAATTCATTTGGGAAGAGAGCATTCACCTTGAACTAGTCTTGGCTTTTCAAGGGTGTGGACCTATTTCGTGACTTGTAGAGCTCAAGAGACCATTTCATAAGGATGCAAATTCATCGAGGAACCTTAGTTCTGATCCAAATCATGTTTGTCCAAGAATCAAAGGAAATTCATTTGTTTTGCCCAACCTTCACACGTTTCATCAATTTTGGGGTTTAAGACCTCTTGAGGTTGATGCAAACCTTTTCTGGAGTTGGGAATTGATATATATAGGCATCATGTAGTTGCATTAGGGATCAATAAAGTTAGCGAAGTAGAAAGAAAGATTAAGGGTTTAAGGGCTTCTACCCACATTGTATTTTTGGGCTTAACACCATATCATACTATAATTATGTGATTCTGTAAGCCATAAGGCAGGGCATGTTGCCAGTGAATAAATGATCATTATGTATATTTCCAAATGAGATTGTGTTCTTGTTCATTGAGTTTCCATTGTGCTTACTCTTACTGCAAGGTTGGATAGTCCTATTCCTGGACCCACCATCCTTGATTGCACCAAGTGGTATCAGAGTGAAGTTGTGAACCTTTGGAAGAATAGAGTGAAGTTGCAAACTTTGGGAGAGTGAAGGCGGATAGATCGATGACTTGAGGGAGTCACACCAGAGCGAGTTTGTGAAGTGGAGTGAAGGCATTCCGTAAGATCTTTGTGTGGACATATCGTCGACTTGAGGCAGCCTACTAGTGTTTTTCAATAGATCACCAATTGTGAGGCAGTTGCGACCTTGTGGCCAGATCGCCAACTTGAGGTAGTTGCACTAGATCTTAGGAAGAGATGCTACCAAGGAGAATTCATACTACTATTAATGTTGCTAGAACGATGGATGAGATAATGGAGATGATGTGAACAATGAAAGTGAGGTTGGATGCTGTTGATGAAGATAGAAGAAAAGGCTTAAACCCTAGACCGAATGATGAAAGCAATGATGATGAAGTCCGAGCTGTAGATCGAGTTGAAGAGACCTCAGAAGAGGAAGAATCAGATCAGGTAAAGATGATGAAGGCTATTTCAAAAACTGGAAAGCGACCTAGAATGGAGATTGCGAACTATACCGGTACCCTAAACCTTGAGGAGTTGATTGATTTGATAAATGACATTGAAGAATACTTTGAATATGAAGAAATTGAAGATCTAGCGAGAGTGAGATTTGCGAAGACTAAGCTAAAAGGACTTGCTGCAATTTGGTGGAAGGAAGTTCAATTGGAGAGAAACATAAAAGGCAAAGAAAAGATTGTGAAATGGGATAGAATGGTGACAAAATTGAAGAACCAGTTTATACCTGTAGACTATGAGATGAAGCTGCTGAAGAGATTACAAAACTTGAGACAAAATGAGAATACTGTGAAAGAGTACATTGAGGAATTTCATAAGATCATCATCAGGACTAGACATAGTGAAGCAAGCAAAGAGAAAGTGGCTAGATATATCAATGGGCTGAGGATGAACATTCAAGAAGAATTGAGTTTGGTAAGGATGAATTCAGTAGAGGAATCATATCAATTTGCATTAGAAGTGGAGGAAAAGCTAAAAAAAAGACATGAGTAGAGGTAGAGAGGTAGAGGAGGTAGATTTCAAATAGGAAGATCACATTCCGGAGGAGAAAGATAGTATGCAGAGTAGAGCAAGGACAAAGATTCATATCACAAGGAAGAAAAGGATTCCAATTCATACCAGAAGGGGAGAGATGACATAAATTCTTACCACCACAATAGAGGAGGCTATAATTCTTACCACAATGATGGATACCGAAGAGATGAGAAAGTAAATGACAAGATATCTTTTAGAGGAACCCATTTCAAGTGCAGAGGTGAAGGAAATAGAGAATTTGAATGTCGCCAAGAAAGTAAGAAGAATGAAAATCATGCAAGAACCGAATATGTGGAGGAAGAACCAGTGAAATAACCATGTTCTGGAGGAAGTCCTGAGAAGGGAGAGTCATTATTCATGAGGAGAGCACTGTTCCAAGAGAAAAAAGTACCTAAGGAAGCACTGCAAAGGAAAAGTTTGTTCCGGACTAGATGCAAAGTAGGGGGTAAGTGTTGCAAAGTTATCATTGATAGTGGTAGCACGTATAATCAATTTTTTGAGAAAATGGTGAAAAAGTTTAATTTGGAAAGAAGGAAACATCCAAAACCATATAGGATAGCCTAGATTCAAGATGAGCACAAGATAATAGTAAGTGAGCAATGTCTGGTGAAATTCAAAATAGGATCATATCATGATGAAGTACTGTGTGATATTTTTCCGATGGATGTATGTATGTATGTTGTTGGGTAGACCTTGGCAATATGATAAGAAAGATATACATGATGAGAGAAAGAATACTTATACCATAAAATTCGATGGAAAGAGAATCACCTTGAAATCTTTGGAGGATGAACTAGAAAGTGAAGTGTACATGGAACAACTAGAATCAATTTGGTAGATGGAAGGAAATTTCTAGATGGGTTGAGACATGTGAACATGTGTTTTGCTTTGATTTCAAGGAGGTGTGGGGATTTATATGAAGAGAGAATCACAAGAGAAGAGAAATCACCAGACAAGGAAGTCACTGAACTGATAACAAAGTACCAGGATCTTGTATCAGAGAATGTGCCAGAAGGATTACCACCAATCTAGAGTATCAGTCATCATATAGATCTTATTCTAGGATCCAGTTTTCTAAGCAAAGCTGCACAGTGGATGACACCAGGAGAGAATGCAGAGCTAAATAGGCAGATACATGAACCGTTGAAGAAGAGATTGATTAGAGAGAGTATGAGCCCATGTGTGGTACTAGATGTACTTGCACCTAAGAAAGATGGAGAATGGAGGATGTGTATAGATTCAAGAGCTATCAATAAGATCACAGTGAAATATAGATTCCCATTGCCTAGAATGGATGACATCATGGACAGTTTGAGTGGAGCAAAGTATTTCACCAAGATAGACCTAAAGAGTGGATACCATCAAATCATGATCAGAAAGGGAGATGAATGGAAAAATGATTTCAAAAAAAATGAGGGATTGTATGAGTGGTTGCTCATGCCATTTGGATTAACTAATGCACCTAGTACCTTTATGAGGCTAATGAATGAAGTCTTGAAGAGATTCTTGGGTAAATTTTTCATTGTTTACTTGGATGATATTCTGATTTTTAGTAAGACTAAGGAGGAACATTTGAAACACATCAAACAAATATTTCAGAGGCCAAGGGAAGAGAAGTTGTTGATAAACATCAAGAAGTTTAGTTTCATGAAGGAAGAACTAGTATATTTGGGATTTGTGATATGTGCGAAAGGATTGAAGATGGACCCTGAGAAAGTTAGAGCAATAGTTGAGTGGCCTACACCTATGAATGTTGGAGAAGTAAGATCATTTCACAAAATAGAAACTTTTTATTGAAAGTTCATCAAAAATTTTAGTGGTATTTTCACGCCGATGATAGAGACAATGAGGGGTGACTAGAAGGAATTCAAGTGGACTTCAGGAGCACAAAATAGTTTTGAGTTGTTAAAGCAGAAGGTGACAGAACAACCTACGTTGGCATTACCGGACTTTGATAAGGTATTCCAAGTGGATTGTGATGCTAGTGGAAGTGCAATTAGAGCTGTGTTAAGTCAAGAAGGGAGACTAGTAGCCTACTTCAGTGAGAAATTGAATGATGCTAGGAAGAGATATTCAATTTATGATCAAGAATTCTATACAATTGTTCAAGCCTTGAAAAGTGGAGACATTACTTGTTACCTAAGGAGTTTGTGTTGTATACGGATCATCGAGCTTTGCAATATTTGAATAATCAGGAAAAGTTGAACCTAAGACGCATGAAATGGGTAGAATTCTTGCAGAGTTATACATTTGTGTTGAAGCATCAGAGTGGGAAGTCAAACAAGGTTGTAGATGCATTGAGCCAAAGAAGGAGTTTGTTGACATAGATGAGAGTTGAAGTATTAGGTTTTGAGGAACTAAAGCATATATGTATAAGGATGACACTGATTTTTCGAAGGCATGGAAGGATTTTGCAAAGAACTGGTGGAGACAAATAGAAGTAGATGGTTGGATTATTTCATTTAGGAAGGTATGTTGTTCAAAAACAATCAGTTATGTATCCCTAGTTATGGATATTTCTGGAAGACATTATGGAAGAAGATGAAGACTGACTTGAAGTATAGTTCAACATTTCACCCACAAATGGATGAATAAACATAAGTAGTAAATAGAAGTTTGGGGAACTTGTTGAGATGTTTGACTGAAGGGAAAGCAAGAAATTGGGATTTGATACTACAACAAGTAGAATTTGCATATAACAATTCAATAAACCAGAGCAAAAGGAAGACACCATTTGAGTTTGTGATAGGACAACAACCTAGAGGGGTAGTAGAGTTGAGAGACATTAGTATGGAGAATAAAAGGAGTGCGAAGGAAAACGAATTTGCAAGATTCATGGAAACAATGCATACTCAAGTTAGGGATCATTTGGAGATGATGAACAATACATACAAGGAGACAACATATAAGAAGAGGAGACATAAGGAGTTTGCAGTTGGAGAGGAAGTAATAGTATATTTGAGAAAGGAGAGGTTTCCATTTGGGACATATAATAAGTTGAAGATGAAGAAGTTTGGACCTTGTAAGATCACCAGGAAGTTTGATTCTAGAAATGCATATGAAGTGGAACTATTGGAGGAATTTGGCATATCACCTATATTCAACATTGTAGATCTATACCAGTATCATGAAGAAGAGTAACTAGAGGACAAAGAAGTTAGTTTGCCGAACCAAATAGCACATCATCCAGAGGAAATTGAAGAGATTATAGACATCAAAGTTGGTCGTAGTACCAGAGGGAGGCAACACAAAGAATATCTAATCAGATGGAAAGGAAGATCAGAAGAAGATTCATCATGGATTTCTCAGGCTGAGGTGGACTGCATTAGTTTTCCTCTAGCCCCTGGAAAGTGAGAGGATTACTTTTCTTCAACCTCGGGTGTCTGATGCAGGAGAATCCCAGGTTTTAGGAAATCTTGCATCAACCAAAAATATCTGCATTAATGTTTTCTTGCATTTCAGTAGTTATCTGTCTGGACCCAGTCTCAATGTTTCATACCACATTGTACCATGTTGCAACATTAGAACTTGCAGAGTAGGATGTTTAATCTTCATGGCAACATCTACATCATATCCATAATTCAAGTGTTTTGGAGATTTTAGTACGAAGTTATCGCTAACAGAATATCAGTTGCATTTGGACAGAGAGCATTCATCGACCAGTCTTGACTTTTCGAGGGTGTGGACCTATTCTATGAATTGTGGAGCTCAAGAGACCATTTCATAAGGATGCACATTCATCGAGGAACCTGAGTTTTTATCTACATCATGTTTGTCCAAGGATCAAAGGAAATTCATTTGTTTTGGCCAACCTTCACATGTTTCATCAATTTCAAGGTTTAAGACCTCTTGAGGCCGATGCAGACCTTTTCTGGAGCTAGGAATTGATATATATAGGAATCATGTAGTTGCATTAGGGATCAATAAAGTTAGCGAAGTAGAAAGATAGATCTAAGGTTTAAGGGATTCAACCCGCATTGTATTTCTTGGCTTAACACCATATCATACTGT
The DNA here is from genome assembly GCA_007258455.2 of Sequoia sempervirens. Taxonomy (NCBI): domain Eukaryota; kingdom Viridiplantae; phylum Streptophyta; class Pinopsida; order Cupressales; family Cupressaceae; genus Sequoia; species Sequoia sempervirens. The sequence goes on from VDFB02000009.1 coordinate 43,497,144, forward strand.
AATTCTGTGATTTTGCAAGCTGGAAAGTAGGGAATGTTGCTAGTGAATAAATGCTCATTATATATATTTCCAAATGTGATTGTGTTCTTGTTCATTGATTTTCCGTTGTGCTTACTCTTGCTGCAAGGTTGGATAGTCCTATTCCTTGACTACACCTGTGACCATTTGATCACATAGAGCCATCATGTTGTGCATCCGTATGAGGTGCATTCCATCATGGTGGTGATGCACCTGATACATCCCAACATGATGGTGATGCACCTACTATATCAGTTCTGACTGGTACACCCTCCTCTTCGACACATATTTGTGTGCCCTATTACTGCACATGCCACAATATATGTTTGGGTCCTCTTCGACAGTCCAGTGAGGCTCCCATAGACACATCTAAATATGAGGTCCATGATATGTCAGATGTAGGAGTTGATAGAGCACAGAGTGGACCGTTTCCAAGAGAGACATCAGGTGGAAGAGATGATGTGGGAGCATTGATAAGACAAAGTAATTTCATAGTGTGTTTTATCTAAAATTATTTCATATTTTATAAGAGACTTGTACTAATATATGTTTATGTGCCAGAATCTTTAACAGTTGCTGACAGAGGCCAAATTTCCCAAGTGCAAGAGGCTATGCAAGCGGCCATTTCATTTGTCCTAGGGACTCAATATACAATATCATCTAAATTGTTATTTAGATGTTAATTTTTTAAATCTATTATGTTTAAATACATGTACATAGATTGATAGTCTAATGTAATCTTGTCATTTTATGCAACAACCTGGTAATTTTACATCCATGTTGAGTGAGCCCGACCCATTGAAAGAAGTTACACAACATGTATATATTTTTTTAATATTCTCAACATTATGATTATATGTGCATGTGCATTTAAATTGTGTTACATTCTTGTCATTTTTTTATATAGGAAACCATCTTAGCTACTTCATCCATCATGAACCCATCTAGTGTAGAAGCATCACACCAGGTATGTGTTTATTTTATATTGTAGATATTTATGTTTAGATATGAGTAGATATATGTTTAGTAATTATAATTATTTTTGAACAATTATATGTTAATTCGTATCATTTTTATTTTACCTGCTATAGTCCTCTGCCTGATTCAACAATGTGACGAATGTGGGACCATTTCTTTATATGAGGACTCCTGTTCATCCTAAGGGACAATCATATGTAGAACGTCTTGCAGAAAAGAGAGCAAGACTTGAGGTAAACAAGAATTGCATTTTTTATATAATATAGTTCAATATAGTGATTTTGATGTTAAATCAATAATTTATAAATTATAGTATATAAGTTTCTGTTTACTAGTCTATCTCTTCAACCATTCACATAATTAATCTAATTTGTGGTTTGAATTGTTATTGTGCAGGAAACTTCAGAGCCACTAAGTTCTTTGAGGAGGCTCAATTTTAATGATCTAGCATAGGATTAGGATTTGATATAGATTAATATGTATTTAGGGTTTGATAGATCTTGAGATGGAATATATGCCACAATTTGTAAAACTTGTAAAACTTGTTCTAAGTAGGCATATATGCCAAATTTGTCTATGCAAAAACATAATTATTCTACATTTTGATATATAAGAATTGATATTCGATCTATTTTTTTCCTTGTGTGCATGTCTTTAATTTGAATCTTCAAAATGGAATGTATAATTATTTTAGAATGGTTTAAAGTTATGATCAATAACATGTTATAGATTAATGAAATTAAATTTTAATAGAACTTATGAATTACAATTGGTAATCCATCTATGTTAGAGTTCATTCATATTAAGGTTCACATACATTACATTCCATGAGACCACATTTCTTTGAGGAGTTTTTTTCAAACAATTCACTGTCTTTCCTATTGTACCACATTTTTCATACATGTCTACCAAAGCATTTTTATCAAACACTCAATTTGAGAATACATATGATTCTAAGCTCTCTTGAATGAATTTACATTTGACATTATTTTTCTTTTTGAACTCCTGTAATGAAGCATATAGCTGATTTTTTTTCAAAAGAAGCTAAAATTAATGAAAAACGGTATGAGAAGCACTATATAATATTTGTTGAGAAGAACTGTTTGAAAATATTCCTCAAAAAATCATGGTCTCATATACAAGGAAAAAAGATGAAAATAGAAAATTATGATAGTCTTATGGCATTGATTCTTTTGATTGATTAAAAACTTCAAAAAAATCCCATACAACTTAATGAAATATATGTCATTACAGTGTTCATTCAAAATTAATATAATCATCTTGATAAAAATCAATGTCACTCAGTGGTGCTAAATAATCTATACAAACCATATGAGTGATGCAACCATCAAACAAAACCATTACAACTCAATTGAACATTCATTCCATTAAAACCTTCAATTTTAATAGCATGTAAAAGGTATAAAATCATCATGAATAAGAATCACTATCTTTCAACCATAATATACAAACAAGAACATTATGTACACCATAGGGGTTTGATGCAACCTTCAAACAAAGTCCTTACAACTGAACACGATACATGTTCATTAGATTGTTCATGTGAAATCTATACAATAATCATGATCAACAATTAAAACATCACTCAACCATGATGCATGAACAAACACTATATATGCAAACCATATGAGTGTGATACAACCATTAAAAAAACCAAATACAACTCCATGACATGCATGTTATTTGACCTTCCACATGCAATTTGTATTATTGTAATGCACAACAATGAATGTTGCTAACCATAATGCATGAATAAGAAAACTAGGCATACCATATGGGCTTGATGCACACTAGTAATAATGCACACTTTGTAAAAAAGAAATAACACTCATATGATATTGTCATATATGTCAATCAACCTTGACCCACACCAAACTTGCTATATCACAATTGTTGTCATATATGCCATTCATCCCAACGTAATTGGGGTTTTATATTTGGTAAGAATTTGTGTAGGAAAAAAAGAAGAGAGATGATGCTATAGGTGGATTTGAACAAATGAGTTTGTTGTCCTAAGTGTTGAAAACTCTATCTTGAACAAAGGGATGTTGTTGTCCTAAGCGTTGAAATTCAAGCAAAACAATTGAAGACTAAAATTAACCACTTAGAAAAGGAATGAAAAGATAAGAATAATATTTTATCATCAATGAAAAGGAGGTTAGTCTACTCTAAAAGAACTTGAAAAAGAAGTAGACCAAAATGAATGAGATAGATAATCTATTCAATGAAGAGATTATTCCCACTCTAGAGAAGTTGAGGAAGGTGCATGTGTAGATTCTTCTCTATTCGTCATGTAACCAAACAGATAGTTCCAACATGTCTAGATGGGTACATTTAGGCTAGGCATGATCTTGTTTTGAACCTAAAAATTCCAAAACAGTTCGAGCTACATTGGATCGATGATATCCCTGAAGAGTCCAAAGTGCAAAAAGGAAACAATCTTTGACAAGTTGTTACTCAGAAACTGTGCCACTTAGAAACAATCTGCTTGAGGCTACGAGATCATGTAGGGCCCCTCTACAATAAACTCTCTCGAGTTTTGATATCTCTAAGGTGTTTTCCCATGCTCTTGAATTTTTAGTTGATGGAAAAAGGGTTAGATGCATGCAGTGTAAAGTTGCAAAGGGGTGTAACTTTCATTCTGCTCCTCATGCGACCAAACCGATAGTTCCAACATGTTTGGATTTGTGTGTTTATGCTAGGAATGGTCCTGTTTTACACCCAAACACACCGAAACAATCTAAGCTACATTGGATTGACGATATCCCTTAAGAGTCCAAAGTGCAAAAAGGCAACAATTTTTGATGAGTTGTTACTCAGAAATCGTGTCACTTAGAAATAATCTGTCTAAGGCTATGGGATCACGTGGGGCCCCTCTACAATACCTCTCTCTTTTTTTGATATCTCTAAGGTGTTTTCCTTGGTGTCAAGTTTTCAGTTGATGGAAAAAAGGTCAGATGCATGTATTGTAAAGGTGCAAAGGGATGTAACTTTCATTCTGATCCTCATGCAACCAAACCAAAAATTCCAACATGTCTGAATTGGTGGTTTTATGCTAGGAATGGTCCTATTTCACATCCAAACACATCGAAATAGTCTGAGCTACATTGTATCGATGACCCTTAAGAGTCTAAAGTGAAAAAAGGAAGAAATCTTTAACAAGCTATTACTCAGAAATCATGTCACTTAGAAACAATCCATCTGAGGATACAAGATCACCTAGGGTCTCTCTATAATAACCTCTTAGTTTTTGATATATCTAAGTCATTTTCCTATGGTTTTGATTTTTAGTTGATGGAAAAAGGGTCAGATGCATGTAGTGTAAAGTTACAAAGGGGTGTAACTTTCATTTTGCTCCTCATGTGACCAAATCGATAGTTAGAACATGTTCAGATTGGTGGGTTTATGCTAGGAATGGTCCTATTTTACACCCAAATACATTGAAATAGTATGAGCTACATTGGATCAACAATATCTCTTAAGAGTCCACCATGCAAAAAGGGAGCAATCTTTGATGAGCTGTTACTCAGAAACCATGTCACTTTGAAATAATCCATCTAAGGTTATAAGACCATGTAGGGCCCCTCTACAATAATCTCTCTCAATTTTTGATATATCTAAGGCATTTTCCTGTGGTGTCAAGTTTTCTATTGATGGAAAAAGGGTCAGATGTGAAAGGAAAGCAGAGTGCGGAATACAACTTCCTAATGCTAATCTTCAGGAGAGAGATACAAAAAACCACTTAAAACTTTGCAATTATAGTTCATTTAAGCTGCACATAAATAATAGAATAGAAAATTAAAATATCAACACATAATGAACACCAAATTTATGTGGGAAATCCCTTTCGGGAAAAAACCCACACACCAAAGTAGATATCACTTGTATTACAGTAAAATATTAATTACATACAAGTTGCAAAGCTATGCTCTTTCAGGTGTCAATTCACAACAACATTTACATTCACTCTAATCTTCAACCAACCACCCTCTCCATCTGTTACAATGCAATACACTATACTACCATATTCAATATGAATCTCATCCATTACATTACAAGCTTCTCTATTTATCTATAGCCTCATTCAGGTCGGGTTAACCTACATTGTCATAGTACCATCTCATCGACCAATGAGCATCGAGATATCACAAACAGTTACATGGTTATCAAAGAATTCATCTATCACCTTCAGGTTGAAATTGTCGATCCAATGAACACATTGATTCACAAAAATGATGTGCAATCAACTAATAGTTCCATGCCACATATCACCATCTAATTCATCCATCATTACCTTTAGCCTCCAATAAAGTCATATCAAAATATCAAGGAGACACAAAACCTCATCCCTCCAAACTCTTACTCTTACTCTGATAAGCATACAATTCTAACCCATCAGGATGTTAAGGAGACCACATAACACCTCCTTCTGATACGAGAAAGTCTCACCAAAGATTTGCAAATAATTTCCATACCGCAAGAACCACCAATAGACCATCACAAGTCGACGGTATGTATACTGCACCATTAGAAGTCATCACACAAGTTGTCGCGGGGTGGCGAGATGACCCCCACACTACCACCAACACCTTTCATGATTTTTTGTAGGGTGGTAGGTCACAATGCCAACCCACACTCCTCTTAAGTGCACCTAGCGGTATTATGGTAAAGACCAATGAACGAAGTCCTTTCACGAGTCGAAACTTAGGGTGTCTCAATACCCGATACTACAGACTTCACAAGACAAGCATATGCCAGAACTCCAATGTCTGATTGCCGAAAGTCTTCAACCACTCTAAGTCATTTTCTAGTGCATTTGGTAAGCAATAAGCCCAAAGATCAATGCCCAATTACCTTTAGAACTTCAAAGGCTTTTACCATGACATTTGGTAAGCGACAATCCCAAACTCTAAACTTCAAAACTGAAAAACTTCTAAGTATTTTCTTGATTTCAGAGAGCATTAATTAGTAAGTTTGAGACACCTTTCTCTCAACATTCTCCCACTTGATGAACTTACTGGCTCCCAATCAACACTAAAAGTCATTGAACATTCTAGGCACCAAGACCCATAGAACTGGTGCACCACATGAACTTATTCGTGCTCCCAGGTTTTGTCAATGCATCAACAACATTCACTAGACTATCAACTTTTCTAGACTAACCTTTCCATCCTCCACCATATCATGAAAAAAGTGATACTATATGTCAATATGTTTCGTCATAGCATGGAAAGTTGGATTCTTCGCCAAATAAATGGCACTTTGACTTTCATAGCAAATAGCAGTCTTCCCAACATCAAAACCAACATTAAAACACAATCTTCTAAGCCAAATGGCTTCCCTACAAGTGTGAATTTTTTCCATGTACTCAACCTCAGTAGTGGAAAAAGCAACTACAACTTGCTGCTTGCTCATCCAACTAACTACACCACCAAACAACATGAATACATATCCACTGGTGGATATTTTGCTATCAATGTCCCTTGCCCAATCCACATATCCATGAATGTTATCTGAACTCTGTGATCCAATAAAGTGACCATGATAATATAGGACATACTCAAAAGTACCCTTCAAATACCTGATAACTCTTTTCACAAAATCCCAATGCAACCTTCTTGGATTAGCCATAAACCGACTAAGCACTCCCACTACTTGGGAAATGTCTAGCCTAGTACAGACCAATCTGTATATTAAACTTCCAATTGCACTTGCATAAGGCACCTTGGTCGTGTCTTCCATCTCAATAGGATATTTTAGACAATCTTCAACAAAAATTTTCATTCCTTGCAACATTGGAACAACTAACTACTTGCAAAATGTCACATTAAATCTCTCTAGGACAACATTTATATACTTGCTCTGGCTGAGCCAAAGTTTTCTACTTCCCCTATCCCTTTTGATTTCCATCCCCAGGATATACCTTGCTGCACCTAAATGTTTCATTTCAAACTGTACTAATAATTAATACTTTAATTCAAAAAATATACCCTTACTATTCCCAATGAACATGTCATCCACATATAGGGAAATGATAAGGATACAACCATTTTCAGTTTTAAAGTACACACAATAATCAAAATTTGATCTCACAAGTCCCAAAGGCAACACAGGCATCAAAATTTTGGTACCACATTCTAGGTGACTGCTTCAAACCATATAGAGATTTCTTTAATTTGCAACCTAGGTTTTCCTTACCTTTTCAACAAAGTGCTCTGGCTGGGACGTATAAATTTCTTCATTCAAATCACCATGAAGAAACACTATCTTCACATCCATCTTCTTGATCTCTAAATCATACACTGATGCAAGTGACAAGAGAAATCTGATAGATGTCAGCTTAGCTATAGGAGAAAAAATTTCTCCATAGTCGATTCCCTCCACCTGGGAATACCCTTTCATGACCAACATCGCTTTATGCTTCTCAACACTGCCATCCAAAATGATTTTCTTTTTAAACACCCATTTATATCCAACAAGTTTTCAAACTTCAAGTAAAGGTACCAGATCCCAAGTTTCATTCTTCTTCAATGACACCATTGCTTCATTCATGGCTTCCAACAAAGAATTTGCATCAAACATACCCATAGCCTCTCTAACCGTCCTAGGCTCATCAATGTTAGCACTCAAAGAATAGGCACAACAAGATTCTAACATAGAATATCCAAACCTTTTAGGTTGCTGCTTCTCACATGTAGACCTCCTCACAGGTTGAGGTTGAGATTCTTCTTCTTGATCAAAATCTTTAGAGCTACTTGAGCTCTCCTCACTAACCGGTCCACTAGGAGTACGCAGTTCATCATTATTTGGAGTAAAGGGAATTCCAACTACCTCCTTTTTTTCTACATCTTTTACCTTTGGCTGCAAATCAACTGTAGAAGGTTTTAACTCACAAAAGATGACACTTCTGCTATACAAAACCTTCTCTGTAACTGGGTTCCAAAGCTTGTACCCTTTCACACCAATTCCATAAACGATGAGGATACATTTCATTGTCTTTTTCTCCAATTTTGATCTCTTTTCATTAGGAACATAAGCATATGCCTCACAGCCAAATAATCTAATGTGTCTCATAGAGGGCTTCTTACTAGACCACACTTCCATAGGTACATCTTGTCCATGAGTGCTAAAGTGGGAGATCTTTTCATCATATAACATGTTGTAGCTACAACCTCAGCCCAAAATTTTTGTTCTAGACCAACACTACTGAGCATACTTCTCACCCTTTCCATCAACATTTTGTTAATCCTTTATGCAACTCCATTTTTCTATGGAGTATAAGGAGTGGTCTTATGCCTTTTAATTCCATGATCTTTGCAAAACCTATCAAAAATTTCTGAACAAAATTCACCTCCATTATTTGTCCTCAAACACTTAATTTTTCTACCAGTATAATTTTCAACCAAGGTTTTAAATTCCTTAAACCGACTGAAAACTTCAATTTTACTTCTAAGAAAATAAACAAATGTACTTCTTGAATAGTCATCTATGAACAAGACAAAATACACATATTTTGATAATGAAGGAACATTAACTAGACCAAACACATTAGCATGAATATAATCCAGAATTCCAAAAGATTTATGAGGACTAGAATAAAATGAAACACGTTGTTGCTTTCCATATATGCAATGTTCACAAAAATTGAACTCAAGATTACAATTATCAAGCCCTTAACCAGGTTTTTATTTTTCAAAGCTTTTAAGCATTTTTCACCAATGTGGCAGAGCCTTTGATGCCACAACATTTTTTTCTCTGTTGGAAGCTTCACCTCTAAGGAATTAGCACTCATAGGAACAACACCTCCTTTCTCTACATGATCAAATTTACTTGAATTTGTAGAAGTACTATTACATTGCATTGCACATGTGTCCACATTGTATAGAA
>VDFB02000009.1:43506147-43562274 GCA_007258455.2 Sequoia sempervirens
TATCATTTTCATTTATGTACATTTTGAAATATACATTTTAAGTATTAGGTATTGTTGTTCATTTAGTTCAAGAGCATTTCAAATCATTTTAGTTTAGTTTTAAATCTTTCCTATTGTCCTAAGGACATAGATCCAAGTCTGATTGGCTCACCCATTGAGGTTGCAAGTGAATCTTTACACCTTGTAATCTCTTTCCTAATGAAATACCTAGGGAAAGGCACTTATTGAGATTCCTAAGTTTTATAAACAACACAATTATAAAACTTTGGGGATCCCTTTCCCCACATTTCATTTTTGGTGAACCCAACATTCGTACGTCATACTTTTCTAATTTGGAGGTCCTTGAAACCCTAGATCTATATTTTGCATTACCTTGTTTTGCAATACATTTAGGGTTACATATTGCATATTTTCATTATTTTAAATCATAAAAATCCAAAAACATTGCATACATTCTACATAATAGCTTGCATTAAGCTGTGTTGTAGTCATTTAGGTCAGATTTTCATTCAAAAATGAATTAAAAAAATTGTCATTTTGTTCATGCATTGTCATACAAATTGCATTTACATTTAATCAAAAAATTTGGAAAAACTATCACTGAAGAATTTGTTTCCAATTAGGAACATTGAGCTTAAATATCAAGTTAAACACTCAGATTTCAATTTTTCAAAACCCTGTGCAAAGAGTCATTCACCACTGGGTGAAGTTGTCCTTGTACAAGCGATTTTGCAAAATTTTGCACACATATCTATCTCTATCTGCTTCATTTTCCTGTACTTGTAGATATCTGTTTTAGTTTCAAAAATTGTATATTTCTGTAGATTTTCGCATTTAGTTCAACTGGTGAAAGAAAGTGCATTGTGTAAGATCAAAATTGGCATTCAAAAGTAATCATTTTCAAGTTTTTGCATCTTATAATAAGTCAATTATCATATTTAAGATCTAAATATTGCAATATCTTCTTCAATACTTACGTTTCTCTTCTTATTTTTGGTGTTTACTATCTTTATTTAGTGCCTTTTATCTATTTTGGGTACACCTTAGGTTTGGTGAAACTTGTATGAGTATCACAACCTAGTGTCCTACTAATACTTCAGTGAGATATAGTTTGAGACTCATGGCATCTCATGCTAGTACATCCATCATGGATCTTGACTTTCCAACTCTTTCACTCATAGTGTTGATAATAGTTAATGCATTTTGGACCATATCCCTAATACCATGATTGGAATCATTGGCATTCAACCTCATAAGGGCCAAACCAACTTGTCTATTGGCACTGCTTTCTCATACAACGATATAATTAAACATGAACTTGATGGTCCTCTTTACATAGCTAGAAGAATCAATGAAAATCCATCAAATAGGATATTAATTGATCTCATGTGTGTAGAGAATGTGACCACCAAGGAATTCTTATTTGTGCATAAAATTTACCAAGATTTTTATGAACAATAGAAAGCATGGATCAAAACACATAATGGTTTTGCTCGCCCTACAATAGGTTTGATCAATCTTCCATTAAAATTTATACCAAAGAAATTGAATGTATCATTCTCCATCATCCCAACATCAGATCAATTCCATGTGAAGTTAGGCTATCAATGGCTACGCTCCATGAATAACATCCCATTAGTCATTCACAAGTGCTTGAAATGTCCATTTGACAACCAAGTTTTTATAGCGTATCATAGTGGATGTAATCCTTTGTCTTCACATGGGAACTTTTCATTGGATTTATTCTAGCTCAAACCTATGGAACCTATTACACCTCGTGAGGATTTCTTATTTAAATCATATCAAAAGTTCAAATGAAAGTGTATACCAGAGTTATCCCTTGCCAATATCCCACCTAAAATTGAGAGATCTATAGTTGTTCCTGTTATCTCTTAGAAATGCACCCTTGCTAAGTTGTAGAACTCAACTTTCTAGAAAAACATGGAAACACTACTACTAGGCTGTGGGTAACCTAATGATTGGAGTGAATCTCGGGATGAGGTCAACTTCTAGTTTGTATATCACCTAAAACTATTGAATTTATGAGGAAAAGGGAAAAGGATAACTTAAAATGAATAAAATTGAAAGCAAAGGTAAAACATAAAGTGATACACCAAACTGAAAGGGAGACAATGAAACTCATAACTCTACACTTTGTTTTAATCTAGTAGAAATCAAGTTTTCACAACTTGTTACAACATGTTTATGCATAAATATTTCACTGAAAGGTCAAATACTACAACTTACAAAAAGGAAGATAAAACTTCACAATTATCAAGTAGCTTGTATTTTTCAGACACAAACAATAACCTGTATAAACAAACCACTTGCAACAAAGGTACAAAAGCATGAGATAAAGCTATAAAGAAACTTATTAAGTTTACAAGACAACTTGATCAATCATAAAACTCACATTGAACTGCAAGAAAAAATAGGCAAGGAATCCATTACCAGAAATGAGCAAGGTAATATATGTATTCAATGTCTCATGAGTTACAAAAAATGCCAAAACTATGTATCAAAGGATTGAGAATAGTCACTAAGTCTCCAATCTGCATAATCTAAACTAACTCAAAAAATGAGTCCAAATGGAATATAACACTCAAATCCAAGTAGTTGCACCAAAATAGGAGCTATCAACTAACTTGGGTCAGATCCATCAAAATAGCCTAAAAAAGAGCCATTAGATTCCCCCCAAAACTGCCTCCAACATATGGGGAAAGTGGGTTTGACCATGCCAAGCATCTAGGCATGAAAAACCATCCCTAGAATCTTGCAATTCCTCCAAAAAATTGCCTAAATGCTCCTATATGCAAGGGTACATGTCTCCAAAATGCTTCTCAACTTCCCTATATACTCTCCATTTGTTTTCAAAGCATAACCTTCATCACCTAATTTTGCATTAAAATAACATTTATAATTTAAGTGATTTATAAACATCACAAAACGTAAAAATATTTTACATTTCAAAGAAAAAATGCAAATTTTACAAGGCACATCACAATGCAAGGCTTCACAAAGGCATTTAAAATGCCTAAGGCATGAACATTTTTTAATCTACTCCAATGTGGCCGTAGGGTCATACATTAATTGGCATTTCATTTTTTGAACATAAGGTAAAAATACTCCTTTCCATCGACATCTTTTAGGGTTACTAAACCTAGGTAAAAACAAAAGAAAAGAATGAAAACTTCACTTCATTTGTTACTTGAAACTTCGAGAAGAAGCTGAGCCACCAAGGGTTCGTTCAAAGAGCTTTCTGTAGGCCTGCAATGGTGGATTTTCATGGTGAAAATAGAGGCATTTTGTTGCATTTTCTATAGTTTTCCTTCCAGATACTCACTGGTAAGTCATTTTTCAAAACAAAACTGAATAAAATCCCTTCTATTTGGGATTTTTAGGCCTCACAGGCCATGACATTCTATATTTTACTCACCCATTTGAATGCTTTTTCATTTTCTATGATTCCTCTTTTGCTTGGCCATCGTGGAGATCTCTACTTGAAGCCATGGGATGCATCTCTTGATAGGAAATACTAGAGAATAAAAATGACACCAATTGGGTAAGCAATTTTCCATACAAAAATGAATGAAAATTTTACATTCTTCTTTGAACAAGCCACAACTGGACTTCTTTATAATGCCTCATGTTTTTTAGGTTCTTTCCTTTTCCTGTACGGCTGCGACCATATGTTCTTATGTGCATTTCCACTTTTCTAAAGTTTTCATCTAAATTTATGTAGATAAAAATTTATTTTCGAGCTCTATTGAGGAAGAATGATGAATACTGTGATTGTTTTGTGTTCTTTTCCTATAGACTTCATTTTCCTCTATGGATTCAAAACCCTTTTCTAGGTTGAGGGTTTCATGCATTCTTATTATGATATTTTATTAAACAAACCCTAGTAAGGAAAATAAAGGTTTACTTAACATGCCATTGCTCATTTAACTGTGATTCGACCCCTACGTTCAGGAGAAAAAAAAGAGGAAAACTCCATATTCCTTTGGCTTGGCCACACGTGGCCTCACTTTGTTACTTGGCATCTCTTCTTTCTAAATGGATTGCTAATATCTCTTTGCATCTTCTAGTGATTGTTATGCCCAATTATAAAGTTTGATTGTCCTTTATATGCTGCTTTATGGTTAACTGTTCTTTGAAACCACATGCTGATCTTTATCTCATTCCTTTGTCTTTACTAACAAAGCACAACTTTGGAGTCTTAAGATATATGACTCCCTTTATGTTATAACACTGTCAGTTTCAAAGGAAATTATACTTGCTTCTATATTTTCTTGGAGAAATAGTAATAACCCACATTGTGGAAATCATTTTTAATGACTTCTTGCATTTTGAATCCATAAAATTTTTCATGTTCCACCTTGTTATGCTATGTGAATCTATTAAATCCAAAAATATTGTTGATTGTAAAAAGACAGCCATTGTGTACATGAATCATGCTATTGTTTTTCAAGGACAACAATGATTTACCCTTTCCCACTTTATTGCATTGTTGTTAATACCTTGTCCATGCATCACTCTCAGAGACAATACTTTAACAAGATAGCCTTAAACCATGCATTTATTTACCACCTATAGTTGTCCAGTCACTTAGGATGACTGTCATGAACTCTCTGCCACACTTTGAATTATGTATTAGACTATCCTTCTAGATACAAGGCTTTTAAATTCAGAATTTATTAATACATTCTCCTACTATTGATATCTAATTCATGCTTTATGATTTCCTTAAATAACTATATGTCACTTATGACAATGACTATTAACTCACTGCCATAAATGATGTGTACTTGTTTGAGTGAACCATAAAGAGATGAATTATCTGATGAGTGTCTTTCAATGCCTCTTTAAAGCACAATAAAGCAACATGTTGGGCTCAACCCTTGTGGGAGCCACATTTAACCCACAAGCTGATATTGAATGAACCAAGATAACAACATTACTTTTCCTGTATCTGCACATGAAACAAACAAGTTAGAAAATAAATGCATATTTTGGATGTTTTTGATGACTTCGTTATTCTCTAGGACACCCAAGGTTTGCATGCTCATTTAATGCATTTGAAGATTAGTTTATATGTTCATGGGTGCTTGTACATGTAATGTGAGATACCTTCATTGCTCTAACAACACTTAATCACTCAAATGTAGGAACTAGGAGCAAGGAGCTAAGGAGGACACAAGGAAGCTCCAGACATAAAAAAAAGCAAGGCAACTCATACCAAACTAGTCATTAGACAATGACTGGCCTCTTTCCTTACATGTGCATTTTATTTTATTTATCCATCAATGTATAAAATTTTCTTCATTACATTGAATAAGTTAGTCTCACGACTTGTGTGAGACAAATATGCACTTTTGTATCAATAAAGATTACTTTTTAGAAAGATTTGTGTAAATATTTTCTATGTTACATGTACTTGTATAAATGCAATGATCTGTTACTATAATCTTGTAATCTTTCTAATTTTCCTGTTTATACAATTGAATGTAATATAGGAAAGATAAATAAGAAATGTACCTCTCTTTCAGTTTGCAAACACTTTAGCTCAATCAATTTGAGTAAGTAACAAAAATGGGTAACATTTATTGTGACATCTGTTATATGTTTACTTGCTAAACATTAAGACCAGTTGCCTAGGCTATCCATTGGGAATAGGGTCACTCAGAAACTGAAAATAGATCCAAAAGCAACTTTATCCAATGCTGTGACTCATTAGAAGCATCTCAGAACACCTTGAAACTTATTGAAAACCAAAATAGTAGTAGGGAAACTATCTAACTGTGTTGAAAATCACTTAGGGAAATTGAAAAATAACAACTAAACTAAGGTGTAGCAACACTTATTGAAAGCAAAACTTCTAAACTAGCAAATGTAATATAGATCAAACCTCAAAGCAATGCTTGAGGTATATCCCATTGACTGGGATAGATAGAATCTCTCCATCCATATTTGATAACTAGAATGTATTGTGCTCCTTACAGTGTGTGATAACAAACGAGCCACTCCAGAGGTTATCAAACTTAGTTTGCTTTCCTGGCCTGATTTTCAATTCATCCCATTTGAGTACAACATCACCCTCTCTGAACACTCTGGGAGTTGCCTTCTTATCAAAGAATCTTTTAGTTTGGAGTTGATGATACTCCAAAGACTTCATAGCTTTGTTTCTTATCTCCTCCAGCTCCATGATCTTAGCATACCTAACTACCAATGGGTCTTGCTCCTCAAACATTTCCAACTGATGCATAATATCAAGAGTTGGCAGCTTTACAAAAAAAGTCAATCTGGCTTCCCTACCATAAACCGTTACATATGTTACATGCACTTGTATAAATGCAATGATCTGTTACTATAATCTTGTAATCTTTCTGATTTTCCTATTTATACAATTGAATGTAATATAGGAAAGATAAATAAGAAATGTACCTCTCTTTCAGTTTGCAAACACTTTAGCTCAATCAATTTGAGTAAGTAACAAAAATGGGTAACATTTATTGCGACATCTGCTATATGTTTACTTGCTAAACATTAAGACCGGTTGCCTAGGCTATCCATTGGGAACAGGGTCACTTAGAAACTAAAAATAGATCTGAAAGCAACTTTATCCAATGCTGACTTAGTAGAAAATACTCAAAACACCTTGAAACTTATTGAAAACCAAAACTATAGTAGGGAAACTATTTAACTGTGCTGAAAAGCACTTCAGGAAATTGAAAAACAACAACTAAACTAAGGTGCAACAACACTTATTGAAAGCAAAAATTCTAAACTAGAAAATGTAATATACATCAAACATCAAAGCAACATTTGAGGTGTATCCCATTGACTGAGATATGCAAAATATCTACATCCATCTTTGATAATTGGAATGCATTGTGCTCCTTGCACTCTCTGATAACAAACAAGCCACTCTAAAAGTTATCAAACTTAGTGTGCTTTCCTGCCCTGCTTTTCAATTCATCCCATTTGAGTACAACATCACCCTCTCTGAACACACTGGGAGTTGCCTTCTTATCAAAGAATCTTTTAGTTTGGAGTTGATGATACTCCAAAGACTTCATAGCTTTGTTTCTTATCTCCTCCAGCTCCATGAGCTTAGCATACCTGACTACCAATGGGTCTTGCTCCTCAAACATTTCCAACTAATGCATAATATCAAGAGTTGGCAGCTCTACAAACAAAGTCAATCTGGCTTCCCTACCATAAATCGATACATATGGAGAATTTCCAATAGATTGCTTGGGAGAAATTCTATCTGCCCATAAGGCAGATTTCAGCTTGGTGTGCCAAGCTCTCTGATTGTCCTCCATCATCCATTTAATGATTCTTATCAGGTTCTTATTTGTTGATTCAACCAAACCATTACCTTGAGGGTAATAGTTTGATGAAGTGTTCAAGAATATGTCATTCCTGACAGCCCAATCACTCACTCTGAGTCCCACAAATGCTAAGGAATTATCTGAGATAATTGATTCAGGAATCCCAAATTTGGTTACTAAATCATCATAAAAGCTCAAGACAACACTCTCATTGGCTTCTTTCAAAGCCACTACCTCAATCCACCTTGTGAAATAATCGATAGCAGTGAGTACCCATCTGTGACTTGCACTAGAAGGTGGGTTTATGGGTCTAATAAAGTCAATGCCCCATCTCATGAAGGGTTGTTCCACTTGAATTGGCTTCAAAGGTAATGCTGGAAGCCTTTCTTTTCTTGCAAAATTGCACACTTTACACATTTCCTGTCCCATGCATGGGCATCCTTAAACATGCTTGGCCAATAATAGCCAGCTATCATAATTTTTCATGCAGTTGTTCTTGGGGAAAAATGACCCCCTGTAGTTCCATCATGGAACTCATGTAGTACTTTGTCTACTTGATCTTGATCAATACATCTTAATAGCACACCGTTAAGGTCCTTTCTGAATAGAACATTATCAATTAGCACATAAGGGATAGACTGGAATATAACATATCTCCTCTTAGCCTTGTCTAATCCTAGTGGACACTCACTAGTATGTGAAAAGTGAGTCATTTCATGAACCCAACTTGCACCTAATGCAGGTTCAACATTCTGATATTGCTCATCAGTGACCAAAACATAATTTGTTTTTGTTTTCCCTTCATTTTTAGATCCTGCAACTAGATGCTCACATAGTCCCTTCCCTCTTACAAGTTTAGTGACCTTAATATCTATATCATATTCCATCACCTTCATGATCCAACCAGCCCTCTTCTCATTCAAATCCTTGCTTAGCAGAAACTCCTTCACAGTTGGGTGGGCAACCATCAAATGTATCTTATTGTTGGAAATCAAAGGTTTAAATTTTTTCAAACTTCTGATTACATCTAGAACATTTTTCTCCACAAATGAATACCTTTGTTCATAATCTACCAACCCTTGGCTTAAAAAGGCAATGGATTGTTCTAATCCCTCATTATTCTATTGTACTAGCATTGTAGAAACAAAATCTATACTGCCAAAAGCTTACAAAATAAAGTCTTTTGAAAAATTTGGGTTTACCAGTGTAGGAGTTGTTGCTAGAGCCTCCTTAATAGCTTCAAAGCTACGTTTGGCTTCTTTAGTCCAGCTAAAGCTTGCATTCTTCTTTAATATAGCAGTCAATGGTCTTAAAAGGTTTGCAAGATTTGGGATAACTCTTCTCAAAAAATTAATTCTGCCAAGGAAGCTTTGCAACCCCTTTTTGTGATTGGGAAAAAGCAGCTCTAATATGGATTTGATTCTCTCAAGACCAATAGTAATTCTCTAATTTGACACTATGTGTCCTGACATCTTACCTTCATGAACAACAAAGATACTCTTTTTGAAATTAAGGGATATTCCATATTCCCTACATCTTTCAAACACTTGTTGTAAATGCAACAGATGTTCATCAACATTTTTTGAGAATACTATTACATCATCCAAATAAATAAGCACAATTTTATTAATTAAACCTTGAAGCGCCATGTCCATGTCTGTTTGAAAAGTGGCTCCAACATTGGATAGGCTAAAAGGAATTCTCTCTTAGGCCATACTGCCCCATATTGTTGTAAATGTAGTCTTGTATTGATCCTCTTTCTTGACCAATACCTGGTTATAACCAAAATATCCATCAAGCAAGGAAAATCTCTCTGAACTAGCAAGAATTTGAAGAATCTGCTCCATAGAGGGCAACGGGTAATGATCCTTCAAAGAAGCCCTATTAAGGTCTCTAAAATCTACACAAAGCCTAATTTCCCCATTTTCTTTCTAATGGGAACAAGGTTAGAAACCCAGGAGGTGTGTTTAATTGGAAATACACTACCTCCTTCAATCAATTTCGTTAACTCCTTAATCATAAGAGGTTCCAGTTTTGGGTTTAAAGGTCTTTGTTTTTGTCTTACAAGCTTTATGTTGGGTTCTAGTTCTATTGTATGCTGAGAAATTCTAGGATCAAATCCTTTCAAATTAGAATAATCCCAAGCAAAAATATCCTAAAACTCTTGACATAAAGCAACAAAAGCTCGCCTATCTGATTGTGAAAAGATTTTTCCTATCTTGAGAAGCTTACCTTTAAGAATTTACAGCTCTTCGTAATGATCCTGTTTAATCTAGATGCTGGTTTTGTTCTTTTTAAGTTGGTCATTTGTACTAAAAATGGACTCTAATGTAACTAGACCCTTGGGTAATTTGTCCTAAGCTAAAAAATCTGATCTTCATATTGTTCTTTAAGTTTCTCTTGATTTACAACAAAAAATTGATCTTCCTCAAGCAAAAAGCTTAATACCTGCTCATCACTTTCAAAGACTTGCTAGTGAATATTATTGTCAGGAATAGGACCTAACAACTACCTTAACATATTGTTGTACCTTCTCTTTTCTAATCTCATTGGGTATGTCAAATTGAGCACCAATTGCAGCCAATCTATCTGTGTGCTTATTTTGACTCCTAGGGATTGAAATCAGATTAAAGGCATCAAAATCCTCTATCATATCCCATACCCTATGATTATAAGATTTCAAAGCATCATTTTTTGTCACATTTAACCCTCTCACATGATTAACAATTAGTTTGTTGTCCCCAAATACTTGCAAGCAGCTTATTCCTCTTCTCCTTTCCCATTCCAAGCCCTGAATCAAACCTTCATACTCATCAATATTGTTAGAATAGGAAAAAGAAAATATGAAAGAAACATAATATTTATCACCTTGTGGAGAGACTAGCTTTGCACCTCCACCAGCTCCATTTCTGCTTCTGGAGCCATCAAAATACATTTTCCATAGCTCATCTTGCTGTGGCAACTATTGTTCTGCCTTCTTTTCAAGATTTGGCATCTATGTTTCTGGTTCATGCAGCACATAAACACCCAAACTAGTCTCCTGAATGTATTCATTCAGGTTATCCACAATATTTTTTGCTGCCCATTCATTTAGCAACACCTCTGGTATACTTTCAACTTGCAGCTCCTGAGTTGCAGCAAGCTCACTGTCTTCAAAAACAACATAGTTAGCATTAACTACACTTGGTACATAATGTTCAATGTGATCCTTAGCCAGAGACTTTTATTTTATTGTTACTTTTGTCCCATACCGAGTCCTAAAAAGCATATGAGACCAGTCAGAGGACAGATAACCTCCAATTTTTGTAGTGAAGTCCCTTGATAAACACAGGGAAAAGAATGGAGGTAAATCAATGACAAAGACATCTTGAGGGATTGAAAAATTTGGGCAGGCATGTAATGTGAGACCTAAGTCTTTAATATCACCCACAATATTAACTGTTGTCCCATGTAATTCCAGTACTCCCTTCTCAAAGGGTTGGTATTTCAGTCCTAATTGGTCTGCAATCTTTTTTGGCATGACTGAACTACTGGCTCCACTATCAACCATAGAATTATGTACTAGTGTGTCTCCTACAATCAATGAAACATAGAAAGAAGGGGTTTTGACACCCTTTTCTGGTTCTTTACTTGGTTGTTTGCTACTATCTTGGGGTACATTTGTAAAAACAACCTTAAATGAATCAACTGATGCATCACTAGACGCTGTCTTTTCAGTCAAAGAATATTGTAACAATTCTTTTTGGCCTAGGATTGCCAAAGAGTCCCACATAGACATTATCACATTCATTCTTTTCATATTTTCAATAATATTGAAGGGGGTAGCAGAATTCACCTTCTGTTGTACCCTTGCAGCAACAAGTTCTGTCAGCTAGCGAGGTTGCTCTTTGGCAGCAACTTGTGTATTCCTTTGCAAAATGTGGGGTACTTGTGATGTAAATGGTTCTGTAGCTCCTTTTCCTTTATTAGCTTATTGCTCAAGTTCAAAATCCCTTTTCTTGGCTCTTGTATTTACTGCAATCAGAGATTCATCATTGTATACTCCACATAATTCTTCACCCTGCCAATTTAGAAAGGTAGCATCACTTGTAGATTGACTTTACTACTGTAGGGATCCATCATTGGGTTCATTAGATTGTGAAATTAAAGCAATTTGTACCATTAATGCTTGGTTGATGACCCCATTCGAACAAGTGGCTTGGTTGTGGGGTTGATTGCAAGGAGAACACCATTCATAATCTGTTGCAAGATTTTTTTGAACAGGAACAAGCTCCTTAACAACATTAATTAGAGTTGGGTTATATGGATGAAAAGGTCTTGGATTGACATTTTATCTTTGACCCTAATAATTTCCTTGATAAGGCTGCTTATTCCCCTGATATTGCTGTCCTTGACCTTGGGTCTGCTGAAAATTCTATCTACTTTGAGATTGTTGCTTCTCTATGTTTACTAGCTTGTTACTAAAAGTTTGAAGTAGGTTTTTGATCTCTTGCAGCTCTTGAGATGAGCTTGGAACAACAGTTATTTGATTGACAACAGGTTGGACAACATCTGGTAATACTGGTACAACTGGTAAAGGTGCAAAAGGTGCTATTTGTAAAGGCATGGAAGGCTAAATATTTAGAAAAATTGGCATTGGGGGTCTAGGAGCTATTTTTCCAGCCTGAATAAGACTATTTTCAGCACTAATTTCTATGTCATAAGCTTGAGGTAATGTATTTCCACCCATGGAATAAACCATAACAACAATTTCATTGTGTAAAGCCCTTAAAAAAATATAAGAAAGCATAGTTAGGAGAAGGCCTTACTGTTTTAGGAATACTATACCATGTCTTCTGAAAATGAAAATTAAAGTTTGTCATTTGCACTTGAGGATCCCTTTTGATAGTTGTAAGTTGTTCTCCCAATGACAAATGGTCTGACTTATCCTAAAATTGCTTGTGTAATTTATCTCCCAGTTCATCCCAGGTTGCAATAGACCCAACTTGCAAACCCCTAAACCATTGTAAGGCTTTACCTTTCAATGAGGTTGCAAGTAATCTAACAACAACATTCTCTTGAGTTATATGATGAACCCCACACAGAGATGCTACATCTTAGATATGTTCAATAGGGGTTGCTTGATCTTGTCCTGTGAAGAAAGGAAAGCTCTTTAATGCAGTTATGGGTATGTCATCATGCTGTGCAAGGTTTAATGGATTGCCTCCATTAAAAACCACAAATGGTTGATTCCTTGCCATTTGTACAACTGGAGGTGGAGTAACCCGAGCTGAAACAATAGGAATAAAAGTTGCAGGTATAGCTGAATTGGTTATTAAAGCTGGTCTAAAACTTGGTGGGGTTGATTGAACCCTCTTTCAGATAGGAGTTCTTTTTAAAGACCCACTCTGCCTTCTAGGTGGAGACAACTTTAAGTACTCAAAGGAATCTAAACTCCTAGTTTGAATCCATTTCATATAAAACAACACAACACTGGTTTTCTTGTTCTATTCTTAGTGGAAGTTGCCAGATATGCAAAAACTGCCTCTTAAAGGCTTGAAATGTTGGTTGTATATTAGAACCAACAATAACTTGTTATTTTTCTAAATTGTCTGATTTGACAGTTCCACCGGGCGTGCCAAAACTATTCTCTCAGAAATGCACCCTTGCTAAGTTGTAAATCTCATCTTTTTGGAAAAAACATGGAAACACTCCTACTAGGCTGTGGGTAACCTACTGATTGGAGTGAATCTCTAAATGAGGCTGACTCCTAGGTTGTATATCACCTAAAACTATTGAATTTACGAGGAAAAGGGAAAAGGATAACTTAAAATGAATAAAATTGAAAGCAAAGGAAAAACATAAAGTGATACACCAAACTAAAAGGGAGACAATGAAACTTAGAACTCTACACTTGGTTTTAATCTGGTAGAAATCAAGTTTGCACAACTTGTTACAACATGTTTATGCATAAACATTTCACTGAAAGGTCAAATACTACAACTTACAAAAAGGAAGATAAAACTTCACAATTATCAAGTAGTTTGTATTTTACAAACACAAATAGTCACCTGTATAAACAAACCACTTGCAACAAAGGTACAAAAGCATAAGGCAAAGTTATAAAGAAACTTAGTAAGTTTACAAGACAACTTGATCAATCATAAAACACACACTAAACTACAAGAACAAATAGGCAAGGAATCCATTACCAAAAATGAGCAAGGTAATATATGTATTCAATGTCTCATGAGTTACAAAAAATGCCAAAACTATGTATTAAAGGACTAAGAATAGTCACTAAGTCTCCAATCTGCATAATTTGAACTAACTCAAAAAATGAGTCCAAATGGAATATAACACTCAACTCTGAGTAGTTGCACCAAAATAGGAGCTATCAACTAACTTGGGCAAGATCCATCAAAATAGTCGAAAAAAGAGCCACTAGATTCCCCCCAAAACTGCCTCTAACATGTGGGGAAAGTGGGTTTGACCATGCCAAGCATCTAGGCATGCAAAACCACCCCTAGATTCCTGCAATTCCTCCAACAAAATACCTAAATGCTCCTATATGCAAGGGTACATGTCTCCAAACTACTTCTCAACTTCCCTATATACTCTCCATTTGTTTTCAAAGCATAACCTTCATCACCTAATTTTGCATTAAAATAACATTTATACTTTAAGTGATTTATAAACATCACAAAAAGTAAAAATGTTTTACATTTCAAAGGAAAAATGCATAATTTACAAGGAACATCACAATGCAAGGCTTCACAAAGGCATTTAAAATGCCTAAGGTATGAACTTTTTTACTCTACATCAATGAGGCCGCAGGGTCATACATTAATTAGAAATCCATTTTTTGAACATAAGGTAAAAATACTCCTTTCCATCAACATCTTTTAGGGTTACTAACGCTAGGTAACAACGAAAGAAAAGAATGAAAACTTCACTTCATTTGTTACTTGAAAATTTGAGAAGCTGAGCCGCCAAGGGTTCGTTCATAGAGCTTTCTATAGGTTTTCAATGGCGGATTTTCATGGTGAAAATAGAGGCATTTTGTTTCATTTTTTGTAGTTTTCCTTCTAGACACTCACTAGTAAGTAATTTTTCAACACAAAACTGAATCGAAACCCTTCTATTTGTGATTTTTAGGCCTTACAGGCCACAATATTATGTATTTTACTCACCAATTTGAATGATTTTTTAGTTTATGTGATTCCTCTTTTGCTTGGCCGCCATGGAGATTTTTACTTGAAGCCATGGGAAGCATCTCTTGACAGGAATACTGGAGAATAAAAACGACACCAGCTGGGTAAGCAATTTTCCATACAAAAATGAATGAAAATTTTACATTCTTCTTTGAACAAGCCACAACTGGACTTCTATATAATGCCTCTTCTTTTTCAGGTTCTTTGCTTTTCCTGTACGGTCACGACCATATGTTCTTCTGTGTATTTCCACTTTTCTAAAGTTTTCATCTCAAATTATGTAGATAAAAATTTATTTTCGAGCTCTATTGAGGAAGAATGATGAATACTGTGATTGTTCCGTGTTCTTTTCCTGTAGACTTCATTTTCCTCTATGGATTCAAAACCCTTTTTTGGGTCGAGGGTTTCATGCATTCTTATTATGATATTTTATTAAACAAACCCTAGTAAGGAAATTAAAGGTTTACTTAATTGGCCATGGCTCATTTAACTGTGATTTGACCCCTACATTCTGGAAAAAAAGAGAGGAAAAATCCATGTTCCTTTGGCTTGGCCACATGTGGCCACACTCTATTACTTGGCATCTCTTCTTTCTAAATGGATTGTTAATATCTCCAAACTGTGCTTCTTCTAGTGATTGTTATGCCCAATTATTAAGTTTTATTGTCCTTTATATGTTGCTATATGGTTAACTGTTCTTTGAAACCACATGTTGATCTTCATCTCATTCCTCTTTCTTTACTGACAAAACACAACTTTGAAGTCTTAAGATATATGACTTCCTTTTCTATTATAACATTGTCACTTTCAAAGGAAACTTTACTTGCTTCTATATTTGCTTGGAGAAACAGTAATAACCCACATTGTGGAAATAATTTTGAACGACTTCTTGCATTTTGAATCCATAAACCTGATCATGTTCCACCTTTTTGTTCTATCTGAAACTGTTAAATCCAAAAATATTGTTGATTGTAAAAAGACAACCATTGTGTACATGAATCATGTTACTATTTTTCAAGGACAACAATGGTTTACCCTTACCAACTTTTTTGCATTGCTATTAATACCTTCTCTATGCATCACTCTCATAGACAATATTTTAACAAGATAGCCTTAAACAATGCATTTATTTACCACCTATAGCTATCCAGTCACTCAAAATGACTGCCATGAACTCTTTGCCACACTTTGAATTATGTATTATACTGTCCTTATAGATACAAGGCTTTTAAATTTAGCATTTCTTAATACATTCTCCTACTGTTGATATCTGGTTCATGCTTGATGATTTCCTTAAATAACTATATGTCACTTATGATAGTGACTATTAACTCACTGCCATAAATGATGTGTACTTGTTTGAATGAACCATAAAGAGATGAATTATCTGATGAGCGTCTTTCAGTGCCTCTTTAAAGCACAATAAAGCAGCATGCTGGGCTCAACCCTTGTGGGAGCCACATTTAATCCACATGCTGATATTGAATGAACCAAGACAACAACATTACTTTTCCTGTATCTGCACATGAAGCAAACAAGTTAGAAAATA
Source organism: Sequoia sempervirens (assembly GCA_007258455.2). Lineage (NCBI taxonomy): Eukaryota > Viridiplantae > Streptophyta > Pinopsida > Cupressales > Cupressaceae > Sequoia > Sequoia sempervirens. Next base: position 43,522,227 of record VDFB02000009.1, read on the forward strand.
AATGCATATTTTGGATGTGTTTGATGACTTTGTTGTTCTCTAGGACATCCAAGGTTTGCATGCTCATTTAATGCATTTGAAGATCAGTTTATATGTTCATGGGTGCTTGTACATGTAATGTGAGAGACCTTCATTGCTCTAACAACACTTAATCACTCAAATGCAGGAACTAGGAGCAAGGAGCTAAGGAGGACACAAGGCAGCTCCAGACATAAACGGAAGTAAGGAAACTCAGACCAAACTAGTCATCAAGAAATGACTGGCCTCATTCCTTACATGTGCATTTTATTTAATTTATCCATCAATGTATAAAATTTTCTTAATTACATTGAATAAGTTAGTCTCACGGCTTGTGTGAGAAGAATATGCACTTTTGTATCAATAAAGATTACTTTTTAGAAAGATTTGTGTAAATATTTTCTATGTCACATGCACTTGTATAAATGCAATCATCTGTTACTATAATTTTGTAATCTTTCTATTTTTCCTGTTTATACAATTGAATGTAATATAGGAATGTGTTTGATGACTTCGTTGTTCTCTAGGAAATCCAAGGTTTGCATGCTTGTTTAATGCATTTGAAGATCAGTTTATATGTTTATGGGTGCTTGTACATGTAATGTGAGAGACATTCATTGCTCTAACAACACTTAATCACTCAAATGTAGGAACTAGGAGCAAAGAGCTAAGGAGGACACACGAAAGCTCAAGACAGAAACAGAAGCAAGGCAACTCAGACCAAACTAGTCATCAGGAAATGACTGGCCTCATTCCTTACATGTACATTTTATTTTATTTATCCATCAATGTATAAATTTTTTTTAATTACATTGAATAAGTTAGTCTCACGGCTTGTGTGAGACAAATATGCACTTTTGGATCAATAAAGATTACTTTTCAGAAAGATTTGTGTAAATATTTTCTATGTTACATGCACTTGTATAAATGCAATGATCTGTTACTATAATCTTGTAATCTTTTTTATTTTCCTATTTATACAATTGAATGTAATATGGGAAAGATAAATAAGAAATTTACCTCTCTTTCAGTTTGCAAACACTTTAGCTCAATCAACTTGAGCAAGTAACAAAAATGGGTAACATTTTTGGTGACATCTCCTATATGGTTACCTGCTAAACATTAAGACCAATTGCCTAGGCTATCCATTAGGCACAGGGTCAATCAGAAACTGAAAATAGATCTGAAAGCAACTTTATCCAATGTTGTGACTCAGTAGAAAATACTCAGAACACCTTGAAACTTATTGAAAACCAAAACTGTAGTAGGCAAACTATTTAACTATGTTGAAAAGCACTTAGGGAAATTGAAAAACAACAACTAAACTAAGGTGCAACAACACTTATTGAAAGCAAAAATTCTAAACTAGAAAATGTAATATACATCAAACATCAAAGCATCACTTGAGGTGTATCCCATTGACTGGGATATGCAAAATCTCTCCATCCATCTTTCATAACTGGAATGCATTGTGCTCCTTGCACTCTCTGATAACAAACAAGCCACTCTAGAAGTTATCAAACTTAGTGTGCTTTCCTGGCTTTCTTTTCAATTCATCCTATTTGAGTACAACATCACCCTTTCTGAACACTTTGGGAGGTGCCTTCTTATCAAAGAATCTTTTAGTTTGGATTTGATGATACTCCAAAGACTTCATAGCTTTGTTTCTTATCTCCTCCAGCTCCATGAGCTTAGCATACCTGACTACCAATTGGTCTTGCTCCTCAAACATTTCCAACTGATGCATAATATCAAGAGTTGGCAGCTCTACAAACAAAGTCAATCTGGCTTCCCTACCATAAACCGGTACATATGGAGAATTTCCAATAGATCGCTTGGGAGTAATTCTATCTGCCCATAAGGAAGATTTCAGCTTGGTGTGCCAAGCTCTCTGATTGTCCTCCATCATCCATTTAATGATTTTTATTAGGTTCTTATTTGTTGATTCAACCAAACCATTACCTTGAGGGTAATAGTTTGATGAAGTGTTCAAGAATATGTCATTCCTGACAGCCCAATCACTCACTTTGAGTCCCCACAAATGCTAAGGAATTATCTGAGATAATTGATTCAGGAATCCCAAATTTGGTTAGTAAATCATCATAAAAGCTCAAGACAACACTCTCATTGGCTTCTTTCAAAGCCACTACCTCAGTCCACCTTGTGAAATAATCGATAGTAGTGAGTACCCATCTGTGACTTGCATTGGAAGGTGGGTTTATGGGTCTAATAAAGTCAATGCCCCATCCATGAAGGGTTGTTCCACTTGAATTGGCCGCAAAGGTAATGCTTGAAGCCTTTATTTTCTTGCAAAAATTGCACACTTTACACATTTCCTGTCCCATGCATGGGCATCCTTAAACATGCTTGGCCAATAATAGCCAACTATCATAATTTTTCATGCAGTTGTTCTTGGGGAAAAATGACCCCCTGTAGTTCCATCATGGAACTCATGTAGTAATGTGTCTACTTGATCTTGATCAATACATCTTAATAGCACACCGTTAAGGTCCTTTCTAAATAGAACATTATCAATTAGCACATAAGGGATAGACTGGAAGCTGACGTATCTCCTCTTAGCCTTGTCTAATCCTAGCGGACACTCACTAGTCTATGAAAAGTGAGTCATGTCATGAACCCAACTTGCACCTAATGCAGGTTCAACATTTTGATATTGCTCATCAGTGACCAAAACATAATCTATTTTTGTTTTCCCTTCATTTTCAGATCCTACAACTAGCTGCTCACATAGTCCCTTCCCTCTTACAAGTTTAGTGACCTTAATATCTATATCATATTCCATCACCTTCGTGATCCAACCAACCCTCTTCTCATTCAAATCCTTGCTCAGCAGAAATTCCTTCACAATTGGGTGGGCAACCATCAAATGTATCTTATTGTTGGAAATCAAAGGTTTAAATTTTTTCAAACTTCTGATTACATCTAGAAATGGTTTCTCCACAAATGAATACCTCTGTTCATAATCTACCAACCCTTGGCTAAAAAAGGAAATGGGATGTTCTAAGCCCTTATTATTCTATTGTACTAACATTTAAGAAATAGAATCTATACTACAAAAAGCATACAAAATAAAGTCTTTTGAAAAATATGGGCTTACTAGTGTAGGAGCTGTTGCTAGAGCCTCCTTCAAAGTTGCATTTGGATTCTCTAGTCCAACTAAAGCTTGCATTGTTCTTTAACATAACAGTCAATTTTCTTAAAAGGTTTGCAATATTTGGGATAAATCTTCTTAGAAAATTAATTCTGCCGAGGAAGCTTTGCAACCCATTTTTGTGATTGGGGAAAGGAAGCTCTAATATGGCTTTGACTCTCTCAGGATTAATTGTAATTCCCTATTTCGACACTATATGTCCTAATAGCTTACCTTCATGAACAACAAAGATACTCTTTTTGGGATTAAGCGATATTCCATATTCCCTACATCTTTCAAACACTTGTTTTAAATGCAATAGATGTTCATCAACATTTTTAGAGAATACTATCACATCATCCAGATAAATAAGCACAATTTTATTAATTAAACCTTGAAATGCCATGTCCATAGCCCTTTGAAAAGTGGCTCTAGCATTGGACACCCTAAAAGGAATTCTCTTGTAGGCCATAGTGCCCCATTTTGTTGTAAATACAGTCTTGTATTGGTCCTTTTCCTTGACCAATACCTAGTTATAACCAGAATATCCATCAAGCAAGGAAAATCTCTTTGAACCAGCAACAACTTGAAGGATCTGCTCCATAGAGGGCAATGGGTAATGAGCCTTCAAAGAAGCCCTATTAAGGTCTCTAAAATCCACACAAAGCCTAATTTCCCCATTTTCCCTTCTAATCAGAACAAGGTTAGAAACCCAAGAGGTGTGTTTAATTGTAAATATAATACCTCCTTCAATCAACTTTGTTAACTCTTTAATCATAAGAGGTTCTAGTTTTGGGTTTAAAGGTCTTTGTTTTTGTCTTACAGGATTTGCGTTGGGTTCTAGTTCTATTGTATGTTGAGAAATTCTTCGATCAAATCCTTTCAAATCAGAATAACCCTAAGCAAAAACATCCTGAAACTCTTGACATAAAGCAACAAAAGCCCACCTATCTAATTGTGAAAAGACTTTTCCTATCTCGAGAAGCTTAACTTTAAAAATTTCCAACTCTTCGTAATCCTCCTCTTTAATCTGGATGTTGGTTTTGTTCCTTTTATGTTGGTCATCATTACTGAAAATGGACTCTAATGTAACCAAACCCTTGGGAAACTTATTTTTCCTAAGTTGAATAATCTAATCTCCATATTGTTGTTTAAGTTTCTCTTGATTTACAACAAAAATTGATCTTCCTCAAGCAGAAAGCTTAATACCTGTTCATCACTTTCAAAGACTTTCCAGTGAACATTATTGTCAAGAATAGAGGGCCTAACAACTACCTTAATATATTGATGTACCTTCTCTTTTCTAATCTCATTGGGTATGTCAAACTGAGCACCAATGTAGCCAATTTGTCTACGTGATTATTTTGACTCCTAGGGATTGAAATCAGATTAAAGGCATCAAAATACTCTATCATATCCCATACCCTATGCTTATAAGATTTTAAAGCATCATTTTTTTGTCACATTTAACCCTCTCACCTGATTAACAATCAGTTCGTTGTCCCCAAATACTTGCAAGCAACTTATTCCTCTTCTCCTTGCCCATTCCAAGCCTTGAATCAGACCTTCATACTCAGTAGTATTGTTAGAACATGAAAAAGCATATATGAAAGTAGCATAATATTTATCACCTTGTGGAGATACCAACATTGCACATCCACCAGTTCCATTTATGCTTGTGGAGCCAATAAAATACATTTTCCATAGCTCATCTTGCTGTGGTAACTGTTGTTTTGCCTTCTTTTCAAGATTTGGCATCTCTGTTTCTGGTTCATGCAACACATAAACACCCAAACCAGTCTCCTGAATGTATTCATTCAGGTTATCCACAACATTTTTTGTTTCTCATTCATTTAGCAGCACCTTTGGTATAATTTCAGCTTGTAGCTCCTGAGCTGCAGCTAACTCATTGTCTTGAAAAACAACATAGTTAGCATTAACTGCACTTGGTACATAAGGTTCAATGTGATCCTTAGCCAGAGACTCTGATTTTATTGTTACTTTTGTCCCATACCTAGTCCTAAAAATCACATGAGACCAGTCAGAGGACATATAACCTCCAATTTTTGTAGTGAAGTCCCTTGATAAACATAGGGCAAAGAATTGAGGTAAATCAATGACAAAGACATCTTGGGGTATTGAAAAATTTGGGCAGGCATGTAATGTGAGACCTAAGTCTTTAATCATACCCACAGTATTAACTTTTGTCCCATGTAGTTGGAGTACTCCTTTCTCAGGGGGTTGGTATTTCAGTCCTAATTGGTCTGCAATCATTTTTGGCATGATTGAACTACTAGATTCACTATCAACCATACAATTATGTACTAGTTTGTCTCCTACAATCAATGAAACATAGAAAGGAGGGGGTTTGACACCCTTTTTTGGTTCTTTACTTGGCTATTTATTACTTGTATATGCATAAAATTGGTCATGTCTAATCTTGACATTTAATTAATTCCTCTAAAGTCCTCTACATATGATTAAATTTAATTAATTTAATTATATTGTTCATTCACTTTGTTCTTCCATCGTGATTAAATAAATTCACTTTATTTAATTATTTCATATGTCTACTTGATTAATTAAATAAACATCTTTTATTTATTTTAATTAATTATCACCTTTTGAATTTAATTAAGTCTTTTGATTTAATTAAATTTAAAAATTTCTTTTCTCCTATTAAAATCTTTCTTCTAATTAATTAAATATTTTATTTAATTAATTTCATCCACATAAGCAATTTAATTAAATATCGTTCATATCTTTTTAAATCATAATTAAATATTTTATTTAATTATGAAATCCTCCATTATTCTTTAAATATTGGGAAATTGTTTTATTTTAAGAAAAATCTTCCATATCACCCATAAATAAATAATTGAATTTAATAATTCATTATTTATCTTCTTCAAAATCTTTCCAAAATCTCACAAAAAGATGATTTTTACAATTCATCTTTATCATCTCATCTTATCTCTTTTTCGAAAAAGGAAACAAAGCTTGCCTTCTATTTTCTTCTATTTTTCTCTCCAGTCTTATCCATCTTCGACCGTTCGATCTGCCAGGAATTTTCACAGCCATTGATCACCTTAGCCAATCAGAATCCTTCGAAAACTCTATAAATATCTCTGTGAATCCAAGCATTGGTTACCTACAACTTACAACACATATAGATTAGAGATTACTTGCATTCTAGCATTCTAGCATCTTTAGCATTGTCATTATCATCTTTAGCTTTCATAGTATCGTAATCTTGCATTTTTATAATCATAGCACGTTAATATTAGCATAGCATTGCATGCATTCATATTCAATCTCGTTCTCTAGGAAGACCATTTGTTGGGCCTAGCATGCAAATCTAAGAGCAAGATGGAATTAACAAAAACACTGGAGATAGAGGACGATAGGATGACATCAACTACAGAATACTGAGTTTCCAACTTTGTTATTTTAATTATTCTATTTTGATTTAATGTTCTATCAGTGTGTTTTGATTTGTTTAATATACATTTGATACACTCTAAAATCGATCACACATTTTTGGCGCCCATCGTGGGGCCTTGCCCCATTTTTGACATTTACTTGCAGGTTTTATGATAGGATTTTGCGTTCTGGAATTTGGATTTTTGAAAATTTTCGTGTTTTAGCGCATGCGTGGTTTCTTTTAGTGCATACAAGATTTTTAACAGTGCTTTTGTAGGTTTTTCAGCGCCTCTAGGAACTGTTTCGATGCATATAGAGAACATAATGACGCATCTGAGGAACAAAACCACACATCTGGGGAACAAAATGACGCTTATAGGGAACAGAATGGCGCATACACTTGGTCTACTTTATTAAAATTTTGTTAAAAATTTTTTTGTTGCATTTTCTTTTAGCGCATCTAGGAGTTCTTTTAGTGCATATAGGATTTTCTGCAGTGCTTATAGGATTTGTTTTAGCACATTTACTCATTTTTGTGGCACATATATATGATCTTGTAGTGCCTATAGGGTGTAACTAAACAAGGTTATGAGTTTGACATCTTCCACAGACCAGAATTTTTCTGGCTTAAAAGGAACCAATCTAGGATAGTCACATTTGGTTTTTAAAAAGAAGCAACCCCAGGGTAGACATGGATTTAAAATGAAGCAATCTAGGATAGTCACCACACAATGATTTTTGTGGTTAAAATTGAACAACTTGTTTTCGTGAAGCAACATCTTCACGTAGTTTAGATCATTTTGATTTGGGCTCTAAAAAGAACACTATCTACTGTGTTTGTGGCAATAGGTCTATGCTCTCCCCTTAACTGGGTGATCAAAATACTAGACTTGCCTTTTACATTTCTGCAATTTCTAATGCTTTATTACATCCTTTAGAGGGCCTTCTCTTGTGGGAAAAAGTACTCACCCAAGAGGAATGACTCAAGTGGGTTCAAGCCAAAGCTAGACTATTCCACCCCACTATAAAATTTAAAGAAAATTTGGGGAAACCCACTTTTGCCGGTAGTGTGCAAGATAACCATCCCCAAAGCCTTTGTTCTAAAGGTTGGGAGGTCTCTCGAGGGAGTTTATTATTGCCGCATCGAACGGAAACCATTACTACGAACCTAGTGTAGTAGCTAGTCGAAGTCAGTTTCTAAACATCCTAATAATCCAAGTGCAAGGGGAGGGAAGAATCTGCCCTCGAGACACTCACCATATGACTTCCAAGGACCGTTTGCTCAGGGGATTCGGTATCCACTTCCATCACTCCGAGTACGTGCCTGGAATAGACAAAAACAAGGGGGCCCCTTCGAGGGTGACACAGATGTGTGAGTCGACACAGTTCTAAGATGTGGGCTGTGGTTATTATGATGACCTACTTGAGTACTAAGAGTGAGTCTTCCTGAATTGTCTGTTATGTGTGAAACCTGTGAAAACACTTTTTGAAAAACATTTTTGAACATACACTTGATGTTTAGCATAGGGCTTAAAAACGATTGTTTTCAGAGTGTTTTCTGTGTCTTCAATCACATTAATTCAGACAAAGGATCATCCAAAGTGAACAAGCAAAATTTCAGCTGAAAACTGTTCAAAACTATTTGAAAACCGCTTTGAAAAACTATTTTAGTGCATATAGAACACAAAGTAGCGCATATAGGGTTTGTTCTAGTGCATTCACTAGCTAGTTCAACGCTTTTGGAGCCTGTTTTAGCGCATAGATTGAATATTCTGCAAACAATTTGTCACTATCAAAACATTTTTCTGTAGCGCATACAAGGTCTATTATAGCACATTTAACTGTTTCTCTGACACATATGCCTATTTCTGCAGCGCATATAGGGTACAAAGTATCGCATCTGTCACTTTTCTAGAATTGTTACTTTTGACAGATCTGAGTTTATAACATCTTTGGTCTAGTAGCATCTTGACATTTTTCTCATGCTTAGAGAGTGGAAATCAACCAAATTTGTCAAGAAATCAATTGTCAATAGGATCAAGAAACCTAAGAAACATTTAGGTTACAAGAAAAATTTGCAATGAAGGAAGTTTTTGTATAAAAATTGAAACGTCTTGCTTCATCATCGTTAGTTTCTCCATAGATACCAAGATTTTGCTAGGGGGTTTACTGACGAATATGTTGTAGAGCCTTTATATTCACGAGCATATTTCCAGAGAAGAGCTCTATCTCAATGACACAATCACAATCAACCTCTTGAGTTTGATTATCTACCACAACCTTCCATTGAGTATCCAACATATCCTAGTCAAATCCTTTAGTGATCTTAATTAGGCTATTTGATATACTTATCATTCTTCGAAAACAAAGATCAAATCTTAAAAGAGCACCTTTCAAACAAATTTCTGATTATTGATTCAACTTCCCCAATAGGATTATGATATCCTTTATCATTGGAAGCCACAATCAAGAATTAGGAATGTCTTTTGATCATATCATAAGATTTTCATCTTATTAGATCAAAACATCATCATCTGTGCACTTATCAAATTGTGATCTATGTCTAGAAGAACGTTTCAAAATCATATGCCTATTTTTACAATATCTCAATACAATAAGCTGAAAGAGGATATTCAACAAAAATATCATACCCAAAGAACTCAAGAAGGAGGTGAGAATAGTAATCCCCTTTATAGTGTGAGTCAAAATCCCCTCTTTAACAACATGGTTGAAAAAGAAGAAAATTCATTCCACAAATACAGGGATATGAGAAAAACTCTTGTAGATAGTGATGATGAACAAGATGAAGAATGTCTTAGAGAGGTTGAGCAAGATCCCAAATTTCACAAAGCCGTAGAAAAGATTTTGGACCGCAATAAAGAAAAATATTTCTTGTATCTAGTTGACAAAGGAGCTAAATTGCCTCATGATTTTGATACTAAGAACATAAAGAGTAATCCTAATGAAACACCCTTGTTTGATCTTAGTGCCTTGACTCAACAAGTTAAAGCACTACAAGGAAAAATTAAAGATATACAAGGGGGAGCCACAACAAATACATACACTCTTGATGACATATGTCCTTATCCTTTTGACCGACGTCTCAACATGATCCCATTTCCCAAACATTATGAAATCCAAAAGTTTGATTGTTACAATGGGAAATCGGATCCAATTGATCATATTAGAGACTTCTAAATAATGACTTTAGAGTTTTCTCATGAGGACACATACTTGATGCGTTTGTTTCCTAGAAGTCTTGGAGGCCAATCTATGGAATGGCTATCAAAAATCACACCGCCTGTCAAGACATTTGAGGAATTGATTAATGAGTTCATATCATAATATTCCTACAACATACAACATCAAATAACCATGATTGATCTCTGCAAGGCTAAAAAGAAACTTGGTGAACCATTCATTACATTTCTTCAGAGATGGAGAAGATTGTTCACTAGATATCCGCGCCATGTTCCTGAAAAAGAAAAGATCACCACTTTCATAAACAACTTAGATCAAGAGATGAGATATCGTCTTAATCTTCATTGTCCTCCCTCTTTTTAGAAATTAATTGAAAATGCCATCACCATTGAAAGTGCCTTGGTCTAGAGAGGGATAATAAAACTTGATAAGGACAATCCTAGCTCATCAAATCACCACAATGACAAATCTAAGTTCTGGATTCGCAACAAAAACATGGTGAATGATGGCATTGTAGATGCAAATCATGTCTTGACTAAGCCATTTATTCTTAGTGCTCCTCACAAAAATAACTATAACAATGTCAACTCGGTCACAAATCAAGGAAATAATCCTCCTCCTCCGAGGAATAACGTGAATCAAACTTCGGCTCCCAACCAAGGGAATGCCAAAAATCAAGGTTACCATGGAAATGATAACAACAACAATGCATTAGGAAATACCTCAAACACAAATCCGCAACGATCTTCATTCTTCTCTAATAGAAGAACTTTTACTCCACTGGTCAATCCTTAGAATCTTCATTCAAAGAATTGATGGCTAAAAATGCTCTTACTTTGCTGCCTCAATGCAATTTTGAACCCAGTGTGAAGCCTCCATCATGGAATGATGCATACTATTGTGATTATCATCGGTACAAGGGCCATCACACAAATAATTGTCAAGCCTTGAAAAATAAAGTCCAAGACTTAATTGAAAATGGCACCATCACACTAGAAGGACACCAACAATCAAACGAAGACCACCAAGCATTTCACAACCCTTTTCCCAACTATCAAAAGGGTGAGTCTTTGGGAAAAAGTGTGAATCATATCAATGATCATATAATAAATCATATCTACACTGATGACGAGCGGGTCAATGTTATAAAAGTTAAGGAAAAGATGGAATATAGAGAAGTCAACACAACAACAAGAGCACAAGCTAAAGTTGTCTTAAAGGGTGCTTCCTCAAAATCTGTTGTGCCCCTACCTCAACATCAATATGACTTAGTCAATCAACTTGGAAAAACTCTTGCTCAGATTTCTATCTTAGAGCTCCTGAAGATTTCCCCAGCACATAAGGAAATTCTAGAAAAGGCCCTCATTGAAACAACTGTATCCATCGATCTGGATGTGGACCAATTTCAAGCCATGGTGGGACACTTATCCTCACCCACATGCCTTTTATTCTCTGAAAAAGATGATGTCTCCATGAAACATCCCCATAATTCATCACTATACTTAGAAGTCATGATCCACAAGTTTCATGTCAGACGCGTCCTAATAGATGGAGGTGCTGGTTTGAATATATGTATTATGAAGTTAGTTCAGGCTTTAGGATTTTCTGAGGACTCCATTGATCCCAGAAGAAAGATTACTATTAAAGCCTACGATGATGAGGAAAGAGCGTCCAAGGGTTTAATCATGTTACCAGTCAGAGTGGGACCTGTTATCAAAAATACTTTCTATCAAGTGTTAGATCGTGATCTTGCATACATCTTGTTGGGTCATCCTTGGATCCACGAAATGGAAGCTGTCTAGTCCACATATCATCAATGTCTTAAGTTTCCTTATGATGGATAGGAGATCACAATACCAGCTGATAATTTGAGCAGTCAAACTTGTGCCAACATCAAAGCTAGTCAAGATACTTTGGTTCCCTACAATCGAGAAGCTCCTACTAATACTTCTCTCAAAGTTGATAAAAAAATCAGTCAGTTAACCAAAAGCTTTGACAAGAAACTACGGTTCAAGGACAATGGAGTAGGGGAGTACTCTCTCTGTCTTGCTAATCTACTTATATCGCCTCGGTCACATGGACAACCCTCTATTGCACAACAATAGATATCTGTAGCATCCACATCAACACAACCACCAACAGAGCCAAATATAAAGTTTAATGGACGATTTATCAAAGAACAATTCCCTATGGAAGATTCTGAGGATAGAGAAGTTTTAAGTTGGCTCTATAAAGATGAAGATGAAATAGTTCTTAATATCAAACTACCAACTGATCAATATGGTAAAGGATATTCAATCATGCAAAAGATGGGCTACGATGGTAATGGCCCTATCAGAAAGAGAAAAGGAGTAGTTGAGCCTATTCACCTTCCAGGACTTGCTGCAAAAGATAAAACAGGACTAGGCTATGATACCAACTCAAAAGAAGTAATATCTAAGCAGTTGCATGATACTGTTCTCACATTGCAAGAAGGGTCAGATGCAAGGGAATCCTCTTTGACAACAATTCAAAATTTCATGGATAATAATTCTGACACAGATTCTGGTGAATATGAATGGGATACCATCCACAATGATGAGATCTGGAGGGACAAAAAGGTTGATGTGGTACACAAGTATACCCCAACTCTAATTGAAGGTGAAGGGTCAGGGTCCCAACCGCAAGAATCTGAACTACAAGGTGACTATGATTCTAGTGATACCGAGTCAGATTTAATCAAACAAGATTATCATGATAACAGTACCATCATTGATTTTCCTCATACCTCGGATCCTATAGACAACTCCGTTATGACCTTAACCATAGCCGATCTCATGCAACCCAATGACCCACTACCACTGATCCATCTCGATCTCATTGAATGGGATTCATTTGGACCTATCGATCTACCTATGTTCCCAAGAGAGGAATCTATCGTGAACTTCCTTTCCACAGATGATACAAATGATTGTTCCACTAGCAATTTTTGGCATAAAGTCTTTAATCAAAAGAGTGCCAAGTATCCTAGTTGCCAAAATAAAAGTCAAAAAGAAAGATCTAATGGTGAAAACCAGAATCTGGTAGTGTTAGATCAAGCAAAAGATAAAATAAAGAGCGTATCAGATGGTGAAAACCTTTTTAAGGCACCTAATGATGGGATATTTGACACTCTCCCAGAAAATTATCATGAGCGATCGCCTATCTTTATTGAGCCTACAAAAGCAGTTAATCTTGAAACTTCAAAAAAACCAAAGATTCTACAATTAGTTGCATCAATGATGGATAAAGAAGTACCCGAATTCATGGAATTTCTCAGAACAAATCAAGTCAACTTTGCCTGGTCTTACGCAGATATGCCAGGTCTTGATCTTGATCTTATAATGCATCACTTGTCCATCAAACCATGAGTTAAACTAGTGAAACAAAAACTTAGAAATATGCATCCTCATGTTGCACTGCTAGTTAAAGAAGAACTCATAAAACTCCTTGATGTGGGATTTATAGGATCGATCGACTATGCAGAATGGATCTCCAACATTGTTCCGGTGTCCAAGCCCGACAAAAGTGTTAGAGTGTGTACAAATTTTAGAGATCTTAATAAGGCATGTCCTAAGGATGACTTCCCACTTCCAAGCATTGATACTATAGTTGATCTAACAGCTGGCCATGCCATGTATTCACTAATGGATGGTTTTTCTGGTTAGAACCAAATCAAGATTGCACCTAAAGACTAGGATAAAACAACGTTTACATGTCCATGGGGAACTTACTGTTGGAATGTCATGCCTTTCGGTCTAAAGAACACCAAGGCTACTTACCAAAGAGCTATGACTACAATTTTTCATGACATGATGCACACATTTATGGAAGATTATGTAGATGACATATTGGAAAAGGCATACACAAGAGAAGGAAATCTCGAAGTGTTATCCAAAATATTTGCAAGGTTGGAGAAGTTCAAAGTTTGCCTCAACCCTAAGAAATGTGTTTTTGGGGTCACATCTGGAAAACTCTTGGGATACATAGTGTCAGCAAAAGGAATTGAAGTAGATCCTGCCAAGGTGCAAGCAATCATGGAAATGCCTCCACCAAGGAATATCAGTTAGTTGAGGTCATTACAAGGATGACAAGTGTGAAATGTCCTTTCAACAAATCAAATAGTACCTGATGAACCCGCTAGTTCTAGTACCACCAAATCCAAAAAAACCTCTAATCTTATATATTGCCACAACAGAGAAATCTTTGGGGGAATTATTAGCACAAGAGGACTCTACAGGAAAGGAACGTGCCATTTATTACATCAGTTGAACGCTAATAGGTCATGAACTCAAATACACTTTCATCGAGAAGGCTTGTCTCGCAGTAGTCTTTTCATCATAGAAGTTTCGACACTACATGTTAACTCATACAATCAATCTTGTTGCAAAGATGGATCCACTCAAGTATTTGCTAAGCAAAGCTACATTGACAGGAAGGTTAGAAAAATGGGTTATGATCCTAAGCGAGTTTGACATTCATTATGTTGATCGCAAAGCAATCAAAGGACAAGTTATCACTGATCAACTAGCTGAAGCACCACTACAAATAGAGCATCCCATGCACATTGATTTCTAGATGCTGATGTCTTCACTACAGAATCAAAGCAACCTTGGTCTTTATACTTTGATGGATCTTTCACTCAGCATGGATCGAGGGCAGGCATACTATTTGTCACCCCTCACGAAAATAACATTCCTCGGTCATATTGGCTAATGTTTCCATGCACTAATAACATAGCCGAATATGAAGCTTTAATCACTGGACTCAAGATAGCATTGGAATGGAGGATCACAAAACTACAAGTTTATGGTGACTCACAGTTAGTCATTAATCAGATCAATGATGATTATCAGACCAAAGATGACAAACTGTTGCCATATAAGAAAATTGTTGACGATTTCAAGAAGTACTTTGTGGATATCAAGTTCATATAGATTCCAAGACTTGATAACAAAGCAATTGACGCTATGGCCATGATCGCATCATTGCTACAACTCCCAAAAAATTAGGCTCGCTATGAATTTCTGGTGGAACAATCATTTTCACTTGCCTATGACACACCTGAAAGCCAAATCATTTGCCACTTAGTAGGATCCAATTCACCTTGGTATGGAAATATTTATGCCTACCTAAAAGATGACATCTTATCACCTAACTTATCCTGTAACCACAAGCGCAATTTCATTCACCAATCCTCTCGCTATACTCTTATCACTGGCACCCTTTATCGCCACGGTCTTGATGGTACTTTACTTCGATGTCGAACGTGATGAATCTGATAAGGCTTTACAAGAAGTTCATGGTGGCATTTGTGGTACTCATTCGAGTGGACTGAACTTATCCAAGAAATTGATTAGAATGGGTTAATACTGGCCGAATATGGAGAGGGAATCATTCACTTTCGTGAAAAAGTGCTCTAAATGTCAGATTCATGGGAATCTCATTCATGCTCTTGCACAAGAACTTCAACCGTTCATGCCAACCTAGCCATTCTCTCAATGGGGGTTAGATCTAGTTGGCAAGATTCATCCTTCATCATTGAATGGACACAAATTCATCATCACAGCGACAAAGTATTTTACCAAATGGATTGAGGCAGTACCTCTCACTAAGGTCACCGACAAACAAATCTCATCATTCATACTCAACTATCTCATTTGTCGATATGGCATTCCCAACTCCATCATCATAGATAATGGATGACCATTCAAGAATCAGGATGTGGATGAACTTTGTGAGTGATTCCATATCCAACATAGATATTCAACACCTTATTATCCACAAGGGAATGGCCAAGCAGAGGCTTCAAACAAAACAATACTAAAAATCTTGAAAAAGACTGTGAATGATGTAGGGAAAGATTGGCACGTTCAACTTAATCCTGCATTATGGGCCTATCGAACTAGCATCTGAATGCCAACAGGAGCAACACCATTATCTCTTGTTTATGGAGCAAAAGCCATTTTTCCACTCGAGGTTGAGATTCCATTACTAAGGGTATCCTTAAAGGGTCTCACAACAGATGATGAATACACAGTTTCTCGACTGCAAGAATTGGAACTCCTTGATGAGAAGAAACAATGAGCAGCTGATCATTTGAAAGCATATCAATAGATGATGTCTCACAGTTATAATCACAGAGTCAAGCCAAGCACCTTTCAAGTTGGTGATCTTGTTCTGAAGGAGAACCCACATAATCAACAAGATAGAGAGAAGAAAGGTAAGTTTGAATCAAATTGGCTGGGTCCTTACGTAGTCATCACTGTATACGGTTCAGGAGCATACAAGCTATCAACGCTAGAAGGGGACCTGTTTGATGAACCTATCAACAACATGCACTTGAAAAAGTATTATGTCTGAAGCAGTCATCATCATCTGAAAAAGTCTTTAAAAAATCACAAAAACACCAAAAAAAGTCCTAAAAAAAATCACAAAAACAACAGAAAAAGTCCTGAAGAAACACAAAACAAAAGAAATAGTCCTGAAGAAACACAAAACAATAGAAAAAGCCCTGAAGAAATACAAAAAGAGTAGAAAAAGTCCTAAAAAAATCTATAAAAATTTGAAAAATTGTCATAGGGTGAAAACCTGGCAATAGGCAGTCTATTGGTAGGGAAAATACAAAAAAATCAAAAGGAAATCAGAAAAATGCAATAAAAACAAATAGTGAAAATCTGGAAAACAAACGCTATTTGTAGCTCTCCATCTATTAGTTCATGTTTTTCACTTAACTTCTTAGCCTTTATTTCATGCATCTTTCCATCATCTTAGGGCCATACCAGCATCATACTGCCATCATTTTCCTAGAGCGAAAATGTCTTACCATGGCTTGATCTATTTCAACAAGTTGTGTCAATATTGGGGGCAAACATTGACATACTAGGGGCAACCAACTTTTAGGTTTTACCGAAGCAACTAGACAATGACATAAAATCCAATCAGGCAAACAAACAATCAAATCCTATGAACAACTATCCAATCATTGATCCATAGCACAACAATTTTCAGCTAAGTACCATATCATGACTCATATCTAGATGATCTAAAATCTGAATAATGTTTGGAATAGTAGTATTATATTTTGAACAATGGTTGTTTGATTTTTTGACATCATCTCTCTGGAGCACAATCGATGATGTACTAAACTAGAGTGGCGAGGAAAGAGGATGATTTTTCTTTGTCCGTTGTCTTGAGGTTAGCTATCAATTTGGTGCAAATATGTTGCAAGACATGATTTCTACAATGTATCATTGATGACAGTTCCACATTTGCATTAGAAAGTGGTTAGTCTTTGTCTGTTTATGCAAGCAATGCTCAGGTCATCTCGGTTCAATTATACCTCGATGCTTGTGTTCACTTGCTATATCAAAAATCATGAAAGTTGTACTCAGGTCATCATTGGTGCTAATTTCCCATCTGATGCTTGTACATACTTCCAACATTTTAAAACACTCTATGATGATTCAAGAAAGCTAACAGAAGGCTCAATAAATGGTTGGTTTCATTTAGTTGCATTTCATTTAGATCATAGTACATATCTGCATACTGGATTTGCATCAGATTTTTTGAAGGTTGAACAAAAACATCAATGGCTGTCATGTCCCTTTAGACTAGTTGTCGAGGAAATTTGGACATTTGTTTCATTATCATTTCATTACCATTATCATTTCATATAGTTTATCATTTATCATTCATTTTCATATCATTGAGATACTTTATCATTTAGTTATCCATCATTATGCATTATCATTTCATTTATCATATCATATAATTTCGTTGCATGCCATTAATCATTCTCATTTTATATCATCTTCATATCATTCATTTGGATCCTTTATCATCATTCATTTATCCCTTAATTATTTCATATCATTTCCATTTTCATATTATCTATCGTCTTCATATCATTCACATCTTACTTATCATTTTCATATCCATGTCATTTTCATTCTACACGGTTGCATCCCATTTACCTTCTTCATTTTATCATATCATATCATTTCATTTCATTTTATCATATCATTTCATTTCATTTTTATCATATCATTTCATTTCATTTTTATTATTTC
This sequence comes from Sequoia sempervirens, assembly GCA_007258455.2. Classification (NCBI taxonomy): domain Eukaryota; kingdom Viridiplantae; phylum Streptophyta; class Pinopsida; order Cupressales; family Cupressaceae; genus Sequoia; species Sequoia sempervirens. Next base: position 43,540,110 of record VDFB02000009.1, read on the forward strand.
ATTTTATCATATGATATCATTTCATTTTATCATATCATATCATATCATTATCATTTTATCATATCATTATCATTTATCATTTATCATTCCATCATCATTACAGTTATCATTTCATTTCATAAAATTTCATTATCCTATTATCATCATTATCATTTCATCTCATTATCATTATTATTTTATCACCATGTCATTTCATTTCATTACATCATACATTTCATCCCATTATTGCACTCATCTATCATTTTCATATCATTTATCTATCATGACATTTTTCCCATAAAAAATTGACTCATTTCACATATAATTTCTTTTCCTAAATCATATACATACTACAAATTCATGATACATTTCATAGACTCAACATCCATTCTTCATCACATCATCATTATTTATTGCATTTGAAAAATACAAAAACAAAAATTTCATACATACATTACGTTTCCACATCATTTGACAACACATTACAAGCATTTCAAATATCCCATTGCATATTTTCATTAATCACATCATAGGTCATCCACCTGGATGAAATCATTAGTACGCATCATAAATCATCATCATAAGCATATCATAAATCATCATCATAAGAATATCATAAATCATCGCCATAAGCATATCATAAATCATCCTACATATCATGTTAGTCATCAAATCATTAAAATGCATATCAAAATCCATCTCATCACACATACATATCCATATCATCACAACATCAAAGAAACACATCATCAAAACTCATCGCTGCTGCATATCATTGCTCATCAAAACTAAATACTAATGTCCAAATGTCTAATGAAACTAAATAGTATAGAGAGATACATGAGATATGATAAAAAACAATACACATGTCCCTACAAAATCGGATACATCAATAATCCTGTATCAATGGCTCAAGGCTGGCTGGTGGACCCCCCTGATGGAGCTAGTCTCGAGGATGATGGCCTACCACTCGTCCCTGCATCAGGATCCCATTGAGGCCGTATAACCCCTCTACTCTGTGTAGTCTTCTGTGATCTGCTCCTAGTCCTACTGTGAGATCGAGGGTAAGGCTCTTTTTGGTCGGGAGGACACAACTCTTCATACCTCACCCGGTAATACTCAGCCTCCCTAGCCATCTCAAACCCCTCTGTAATGGCCTCTCGTAAAGATGCACTCTCAATAGTGCCCATAAGTCTTTGTGCCACACCCTCTGCCTCCACTGCCCGCTGTCTGAAAGAATCCCTCTCTGTTGTCAAATGGGCTACCTATGGGTATGGGGTAGGAGGAGGTACCTATATCTGTGCCTATACCTGAGCCTGTGCTTGTGCCTACGCTAGTTGTGCCTGTAACTACATTGTCAAACTCTGAGCCTGAGCCAACTGGCTCTGTAATTGCACCTGTTGCCCCTGAAGTATCTACACCTGGGCCTATAGAGTATCTATCTGTGCCTCCTATGACATGGAGGAAAACCTGAACACTATCCTCCATCCAATACCAATCCTAGACCTCCGCATAATCTGGACACTACCCAAAAAGTCTAGCCTCGGTCTCACTGGCCTCTGCTCCCCACCTTTGCCATCTCCACCGTCATCCCCACCGTCATCATCTAAACTCTCCTCATCCCCGCTCTCCTCCTCATCCCCACTATCCTCCTCCTCTCCTCCACCAACTGCCTACTCACCACCTACTACATCCTCCTATCTCCCAACCCCTGGCTGCGGTACCACCAAAATGGGTGCCAGCTCATTTGGACATGTGAATTGCGGAAATGGGTGTATGTGATAGTAAACCAATTACTCCTCCAACATGTTAGCATCAACAATATCAGGTCTATCATCCCATACCTCAGGCTGTAGTGCAGTATACTCAATATATTCCACCTGGTAAGAAATGCAAGGACTCCATCCAGGCTCATCCTTGCACTGTCCATAGTGTGCAACGCCCTGAAGCATACCCTGTGTAAAACCAAACTGTCTCTGTACTCGTAAGGCCAAAAATCTCTCTATAATGAATGGTGTACGGCCTATCAGGAACCACAGTATACCTACAAATGGCATATCCAAGGGATCTGTGTCCCATACATCACATTTTGCATAGGGCCTCCATATCACAACATCCATGTCATCCAGGGTCCGTCTCCAATATTCCACCTTTCCCAACTTGGGATGGACAAGTGAAATTGAATAGGAATACACGTATGGCCTGCCTGGAAGCCTAACCCTTAGATATAGTGGTCTAGTAACAACAATATGCTCCCATGCCCAGATCTGGAGTAGGGTAACACCACAAGAAAAGCTCGATGACCCTCTATATACTACCTAGTGCAAGTCATGATATAAATGAGCTAGCATGCAGCTCCCCCAAGCATATCTCCTCGGTTGAACTATCATCTGCTCGATGATCCTCCCCCATCCAACTGATAGCCCCTTTGACCGATGATCCGTACAAAGGAAGCCTCCAATGAAAGTACCCAACACTACAGGTAAGGTTGAATATCCTCTAAAGTCTACCCATGACACCCAGTACCCTACTATATGTTCATCTCCAAACACTCTCCTAAGGGAATCTATCCCACCCAACTCCTTGTGATCATAGAACACAAGGGAACCTACCACCGGGATCCCCAAAATGATATATACATCCTCTAGGGTCACCATCAGCTCACCAGTCGGCAAATGAAAGGTATTATGCTTGCAATGCCATCTCTCTACTAACGCAGTCAACAGGTCCCTTGTTGGCCCGAATAGGAGGCATCGACAACAATGAACCCAACCCACATTCCACTATCAACTACACATCTGCAGGTGTGAGATCTCAAATCCTATCCCACCCCATAGGATGACACTCTAATCTAGAGGTTTTTGAAAACCTCCTATTTTTGGTCATCACAAAGGCAATCTATCAGACCCATATCAATCAAACTCATATCTATCTATCAGACTCATATCAAGTGATCCATATCAATCAATGACCCATATTAGTGAACCATATCAAATGCTCTATCTAAGTGACTCATATCAGGAAATCAATGCAAAATCTATCTATCTGAATATCAAATCAATCTACTCTATCATCAATTACAATTTATTTTTTCTTTTTCAGGAAAGCAAATTTATCAACAATAAATTCATCATCCTACTTGTACTTCAGTCATGAATACAAATGGATTTTCAATCACATTATCTACTATTTGTTTTCTATCGCAGAAAGAAAATTTATCAGAAGTCATCAATTATCTACTCTTTGTTTTTCATTCAAGGGAAACGAAGTTATCAGCTACTTACTCTTTGTTTTCTATTTTGGGAAACTTTTTTATCAATTCATCATTTATCAAATTTTATATCTTTTCTATCCAAATCAACATGACGACATGACAATTCATCTATCTATTGACCAAAGAAGCAATATACATCATCATTTTTCATCAACAAGGGCATTCTGTTTAAATTTCCTAGATGCGCTAATCTGCAACCTATATGCGCTAAAACCCTAAATGCGGTACAGTTTTCCCCATATGCACTAAAACCCCAGATGCGCCATTTTGTGCCTTGAAAGCGTTAAATCAGCTCCTCTAAGTGCTACTTCCCCAAATGCGCTAAAACTCTAATCAAATACATCTTTTTATACCCCGGATGCGCTAAAACCATAAATGTGCCATTGTGTGTCCTACATGCGCAAATGTATCAAAATTTCTATTGGCATCCTATATGCGCTAAACTGCGTAAAACCTAAAAGCATTATTTTATGACCTATATGCACTAAAAGAAAGCTCGAATGCGCTATTCTATTCCCTAAAAGCGCTAAAACGACTAGTGCAAACCTAAATCTGTGCTAAAATCATTCAAAAATTGATTGAAAACAAAAAATTTCAAAGCACAAAGGGTCGAATTGACTACCGGTGGGCCATATGCAGTTGGTCTCTGATATCGGCGGGACTGCTTGAATCTATGCCTATGATATGGGATCTCCATCTCGCCAAGTCACCCTCAGAGCAAAAGGTTTCTAAAAGTCAAAAAGTGAAAATGACTTGCCTTTTTACCCTTTTACCTTTTAAGGGTCAAACAAAGTGGGTTTTTGGTGGCATTTTTTTTCAACTGGGGCATCTTTTCATCAATTATTGAGAGCTAAATCACTGCATCCCTCTCATCATTTGAATGTCATCATCGAATCAAAATTTTTCTCATCATCAGTGATTTATCTCCCGAGGGGGCATCATCAATATCAAAGACATTTTTTTTAATCAGGGGCATATCGAACACATTTTTTTTCGATCAGGGGCAAAATCAAACACAACAAAATTTCAAAAGCAGGAATATTTTCTTTGAAGCAATGCGTTTCACACATCACTTCAAAGAGGGGAGAAATGTATATGCATAAAATTGGTCATGTCTAATCCTGACATTTAATTAAATATTTTATTATTTAATTAATTCCTCTAAAGTCCTCTACATATGATTAAATTTAATTAATTTAATTATATTGTTCATTCACTTTGTTCTTCCACCGTGATTAAATAAATTTACTTTATTTAATTATTTCATATGTCTACTGGATTAATTAAATAAATATTTTTTATTTAATTTAATTAATTATCACCTTTTGAATTTAATTAAGTCTTTTGATTTAATTAAATTTAAAAAATTCTTTTCTCCTATTAAAATCTTTCTTCTAATTAATTAAATATTTTATTTAATTAATTTCATCCACATAAGCAATTTAATTAAATATCTTTCATATATTTTTAAATCATAATTAAATATTTTATTTAATTATGAAATCCTCCATTATTCTTCAAATCTTGGGAAAATGTTCTATTTTAAGAAAAATATTCCATATCACCCATAAATAAATAATTGAATTTAATAATTCATTATTTATCTTCTTCAAAATCTTTCCAAAATCTCACAAAAATATAATTTTTACAATTCATCTTTATCATCTCATCTTATCTCTTTTTCGAAAAAGGAAACAAAGCTTGTTTTCAGTTTTCTTCTATTTTTCTCTCCAGTCTTATCCATCTTTGACCGTTCAATCTGCCAGGAATTTTCACAGTCGTTGATCACCTTAGCCAATCAGAATCCTTTGAAAACTCTATAAATATCTCTATGAATCCAAGCATTGGTTACCTACAACTTACAACACATATAGATTAGAGATTACTTGTATTCTAGCATTCTAGCATCTTTAGCATTGCCATTATCATCTTTAGCTTTCATAGTATCATAATCTTGCATTTTTATAATCATAGCATGCTAATCTTAGCATAGCATTGCATGCATTCATATTCAATCTCGTTCTCTAGGAAGACCGTTTGTTGGGCCTAGCATGCAAATCTGAGAGCAAGCTGGAATTGACAAAAACACTGGAGATAGAGGATGATAGGACAACATCAACTACAAAATACTGAGTTTGCATCTCTGTTATTTTAATTATTCTGTTTTGATTTTTTTAATATACATTTGATACACTCTAAAATCGATCACATATTACTATCTTGGTATATATTTGTGAAAACAACCTTAACTGAATCAACTGAGGCATCACTAGATGCTGTCTTTTCAATCAAAGAAAATTGTAACAATTCTTATTGGCCTAGGATTGCCAAAGAGTCTGACATAGACATTGTCACATTCAATCTTTTCATATTTTCAACAATATTGAATCTGGTAGCATAATTTACCTTCTATTGTATCCTTGCAGCAACAGGTTCTGTCTGCAAGTGAGGTTGCTCCTTGGCAACAACTTGTGTATTCCTTTGCAAAATGTGGGGTACTTGTGATGTAGATGGTTATGCAACTCCTTTTCCTTTATTAGCTGACTACTCAAGTTCAAAATCCCTTTTCTTGGCTCTTGTATTTGCTACAATCAGAGAATCATCATTGTATACTCCACATAATTCTTCACCCTACCAATTTAGAAAGGTAGCATCACTTGTAGATTGACTTTGTTGCTGTAGGGATCGATCATTAGGTTCATTAGGCTGTGAATTTGAATCATTTTGTACCATTAATGCTTGGTTGATGACCCTATTCAAACAAGTGCCTTGGTTGTGGGGCTGATTGCAAGGAGAAAACCATTCATAATTTGCTGCAAGATTGTTCTAAATAGGAACAAGCTCCTTAACAACACTAATTGGAGTTTGGTTATATATCTGAAAAGGTCTTGGATTCACAATTTTTCTTTGACCTTGATAATTTCCTTGATAAGGTTTCCTATTCCCCTGATATTGTTGTCCTTGACCTTGTGTCTGCTAAAAATTATGTCTACTTTGAGATTGATGCTTCTCTATGTTTACTAGCTTGTTACTAAAAGTCTAAAGTAGGGTTTTGATCTCCTGCAGCTCTTGAGATGAGCTTGGAACAACAGTTCCTTGACTAACAGTAGGTTGGAAATCATCTGGTAATGCTGGTATAGTTGGTAAAGGTGAAAAAGGTGGTATTTGTAAAGGCATGGAAGGATGAGTATATGGAAAAATTGGCATTGGGGGTCTGGGAGCTTGAATAAGATTGCTTTCAGCCCTAATTGCTATGTCATAAGCTTGAGGTAATGTATTTCCACCCATGGACTGAATCATAACAACAATTTCACTGTGTAAAGCCCTTAAATAATATAAGAAAGCATAGTCAGTTGAAGGCCTTATTGTTTTAGGAATCCTATACCATGTCTTCTGAAAACAAAAAAATAAAGTCTGTTATTTGCTCTTAAGGAGACCTTTTGATAGTTGTAAGTTGTTCTACTAGTGACAAATGGTCTGACTTATCCTAAAATTTCTTGTGTAATTTATCTCCCAGTTCATCCCAAGTTGCAATAGACCCAACTTGCAAACCCCTGAACCATTGTAAGACATTACCTTTCAATGAGGCTGCAAGTAATCTAACAACTACATTCTCTTGAGTTATATGATGAACCCCACATAGAGTTGCTACACCTCTGATATGGTCAATAAGGGTTGTTTGATCTTGTCCTGTGAAGAAAGGAAAGATCTTTAATGTAGCTATGGGTATGTCATCATGTTGTGCAAGGTTTAATGGATTGCCTCCATTAAAAGCCACAAATGGCCGATTCCTTTCCATTTGTACAACTGGAGGTGGAGTAACCTAAGCTGAAACAACATCAATAGAAGTTGAAGGTACAACTAAACTGGTTATTAAAGCTAGTCTGAAACTTGGTGGGGTTGATTGAACCCTCTTTGAGATAAGGGTTCTCTTTATAGACCTACTCTGCCTTCTAGGTGGATACAACTATAAGTACTCAAAGGAATCTAAACTCCTAGTTTGAATCCTTTTCATATAAAAAAACACAACACTGGTTTTCTTGTTCTATTCTCAGTGGAAGTCGTCAGATATGCAAACAATGCCTCTTAAAGGCTTGAAAATGTTGGTTGCATATCAGAACCTACAATGACTTGTAGTTTTTTCTGAACTGTTTGATTCGACAGTCCCACCTCGCATGCCAAAACTGTTATATCTCAGAAATGCACCCTTGCTAAGTTGCAGAACTCAGCTTTCTAGAAAAACATGGAAACACTCCTACTAGGCTATGGGTAACCTAATGATTGGAGTGAATCTCCAGATGAGGCCGACTACAAGTTTGTATATCACCTAAAACTACTAAATTTATGAGGAAAAGGGAAAAGGATAACTTAAAATGAATAAAACTGAAAGCAAAGGCAAAACATAAAGTGATACACCAAACTGAAAGGGAGACAATGAAACTCAGAACTCTACACTTGGATTTAATCTCATAGAAATCAAGTTTGCACAACTTGTTACAACATGTTTATGCATAAATATTTCACTGAAAGGTCAAATACTACAAATTACAAAAAGGAAGATAAAACTTCACAATTATCAAGTAGTTTGTATTTTTCAAACATAAACAATAACCTGCATAAACAAACCACTTGCAGAAAAGGTAGAAAAGCATGAGACAAAGCTATAAAGAAACTTAGTAAGTTTACAAGACAACTTGATCAATCATAAAACACACACTGAACTACAAGAACAAATAGGCAAGGAATCCATTACCAGAAATGAGCGAGGTAATATCTATATTCAATGTCTCATGAGTTACAAAAAATGCCAAAACTATGTATGAAAGGATTGATAATAGTTACTAAGTCTCCAATTTGCATAATTTGAACTAACACAAAAAATGAGTCCAAATGTAATATAACACTCAATTCCAAGTAGTTGCACCAAAATAGGAGCTATTAACTAACTTGGGTCAGATCCATCAAAATAGCCTAAAAAGGAGCCACTAGATTCCCCACCAAATTGCCTCCAACATGTGGGGAAAGTGGGTTTGACCATGCCAAGCATCTAGGCATGCAATACCACCCCTAGATTCCCACAATTCCTCCAACAAAATGCCTAAATTCTCCTATATGCAAGGGTACATGTCTCCAAGCTACTTCTCAACTTCCCTATCTACTCTCCATTTGTTTTCAAATCATAACCTTCATCACCTAATTTTGCATTAAAATAACATTTATACTTTAAGTGATTTATCAACATCACAAAAAGTAAAAATGTTTTACATTTGAAAGGAAAAATACAAAATTTACAAGGCACATCACAATGCAAGGCTTCACAAAGGCATTTAAAATGCCTAAGGCATGAATTTTTTTGACTCTACTCGAATGTGGTGCGGGGTCATACATTAATTGGCATTTCATTTTTTGAACATAAGGTAAAAATACTCCTTTCCATCGACATCTTTTAGGGTTACTAAGCCTAGGTAAAAATGAAAGCAAAGAATGAAAACTTCACTTCATTTGTTACTTGAAACTTCAAGAAGAAGCTGAGCTGCCAAGGGTTCGTTCATAGAGCTTTGTGTTGGTCTTCAATGGTGGATTTTCATGGTGAAAACAAAGGCATTTTGTTGCATTTTCTGTAGTTTTCCTTCCGAACACTCACTAGTGAGTCATTTTTCAAAACAAAACTAAATGGAAACCCTTCTATTTGTGATTTTTAGGCCTCACAAGCCACAACATTTTTTATTTTCCTCACCCATTTGAATGCTTTTTCATTTTCTGTGATTCCTCTTTTGCTTGGCCACCATCGAGATCTTTACTTGAAGGAATGGGACACATCTCTTGAAAATAATACTGTAGAATAAAAATGACACCAGTTGGGTAAGCAATTTTCCATACAAAAATGAATGAAAATTTTACTTTGTTCTTTGAACAAGCCACAACTGGACTTTTGTATAAATCCTCTTATTTTTAGGTTCTTTGCTTTTCCTGTACAATCACAACCATATGTTCTTTATGTGCATTTCCAGTTTTGTGAAGTTTTCATCTTAATTTATGTAGATAAAAACTTATTTTCAAGCTCTATTGAGGAAGAATGATGAATAATGTGATTGTTCCATGTTCTTTTCCTGTAGAAATCATTTTCCTCTATGGATTCAAAACCCTTTTTTGGGTCAAGGGTTTCATGCATTCTTATTATGACATTTTATTAAACAAACCCTAGTAAGGAAAATAAAGGTTTACTTAACATTCCATGGCTCATTTAACTATGATTCGACCCCTACATTCTGGAAAACAAAAGAGGAAAACTCCATGTTCCTTTGGCTTGGCCACACGTGGCCTCACTCTATTACTTGGCATCTCTTCTTTCTAAATGGATTGTTAATATCTCTGAACTGTGCATCTTCTAGTGATTGTTATGCCCAATTATTAAGTTTGATTGTCCTTTATATGTTGTTGTATGGTTAACTGTTCTTTGAAACCACATGCTAATCTTTATCTCATTCCTCTGTCTTTACTGACAAAAAAAGAATTTGGGGTCTTAAGATATATGACCGCCTTTTCTGTTATAACACTGTCGCTTTCAAAGGAAACTTTAGTTGCTTCTATATTTGCTTGGAGAAACAGTAATAACCCACATTGTGGAAATAATTTTGAATGACTTCTTGCATTTTGAATCCATAAAATTGATCATGTTCCACCTCATTCTGCTATGTGAAACTGTTAAATCAAAAAATATTGCTAATTGTAAAAAGACAACCATTGTGTACATGAATCATGTTACTATTTTTCAAGGACAACAATGATTTACCCTTACCCACTTTATTGCATTGTTGTTAATACCTTCTCTATGCATCACTCTTAGAGACAATATTTTAACAAGATAGCCTTAAACCATGCATTTATTTACCACCTATATCTGTCCAGTCACTTATGATGACTGTCATGAACTCGTGGCCACACTTTGAATTATGTATTAGACTGTCCTTCTAGATACAATGCTTTTAAATTCAACATTTCTTAATACATTCTCCTTTTGTTGATATCTGATTCATGCTTTATGATTTCCTTAAATAACTATATGTCACTTATGACAGTGGCTATTAAATCATTGCCATAAATGATGTGTACTTGTTTGAGTGAACCATAAAGAGATGAATTATCTGATGAGTGTCTTTCAATGCCTCTTTAAAGCAAAATAAAGCAGCATGCTGGGTTCAACCCTTGTGGGAGCCACATTTAACCCACATGCTGATATTGAATGAACCAAGACAACAACATTAATTTTCTTGTATCTACACATGAAGCAAACAAGTTAGAAAATAAATGCATATTTTGGATGTGTTTGATGACTTTGTTGTTCTCTAGGACATCCAAGGTTTGCATGCTCGTTTAATGCATTTGAAGATCAGTTTATATGTTCATGGGTGCTTGTACATGTAATGTGAGAGACGTTCATTTCTCTAACAACACTTAATCACTCAAATGCAGGAACTAGGAGCAAGGAGCTAAGGAGGACACAAGGCAGCGTGAGACAAAAACGAAAGCAAGGCAACTTGGACCAATATGCACTTTTGTATCAATAAAGATTAATTTTTAGAAAGATTTGTGTAAATATTTTCTATGTTACATGCACTTGTATAAATTCAATGATCTGTTACTATAATCTTGTAATCTTTCTGATTTTCCTATTTATACAATTGAATGTAATATAGGAAAGATAAATAAGAAATGTACCTCTCTTTCAATTTGCAAATAGTTTAGCTCAATCAACTTGAGCAAGTAACAAAAAGGGTAACAGTTCCTCCCACTCGCATTATTGTGGATAAACCTATGCTTGAACCAAATGAAACTAAGTATGATGCTATTCCACCAACTATGTCCTACAAGAGACTAAGATATAACCATACAATTTGATTTGTGCCTCCTAAAACCAAGTTTATAACCCTAAAGAGAAAGTGGTTTCCCAACCCGTAGAGGTTCGTTCAGTTCCTCCCCTAAGGGAAGAAATGAGACCGATGGTTGATAAGCCCACTCCTACACCATCACAACTTGAAAACCATGCAAGGAGATACTGGAATGCTAAATCGCGTAGGCGTAGACATTGTGCTATTGCTCATCAATTAGAAGAAAAGAATAAACCAATAATTCAAGATCAACAACCAACTCAAAAAAATCATGATGATTCTCCACCTTTGCCACAACATGAAAATTGACTAGCTCCACCACAACAAAAACAATGACATACAATGGATATTATCATTAGACCTCCTATTGTGATTAACTTGGATGATGATGATGATATTGCTAAAATCTATGATGAAGTGCATAATGAATTGAATTTATTATTTTCCACTTCTATGAATTTAGATGGGGGAAACTATGTTGATACTCCTAATGAGAGTGAGCCACAATGTGTTGAACCTATTGATTGTCCTAGTATGGAACTTGTTGTAGTCCCTTTGGCTAGTTATCCGCCTTTTGTATATGATTAGAAAAATTGGGATGCAAATGACCTTCTTTAGGTTGGCTTGCATGTGACATACTCTCTTTCTTTTCTTTCCATGTTATTTATCATTGCATGTATGTAATGTGATCCCTCTATATTGTGTTGCTTGGTGTGTCTTTATATTTGTGAGATTTCTTTGGACGACCCTTGTTACTCTGTTGGTGCAAGGATACAAAGGAAGTGAATTTATCATGAAATTCTTCTATTTATATCTCCATTCTTCTATTTGTCATAAACATTTTATTTTCTTTTGTCTTGTGTTTTCCTTTTGGGGATGATGCAAGGCATTGAGACATCTAAGTCTCTTCCATGTTGACCCAAAAATATTTTCTTTTCTTTCACTCTCTATGTGTCATTCTTCCATTGTATTTGTTGTTCTACGAGTATATGGGGAATGATGATAGTTCCGAGCTCTATCATATCACTGTAGCAAAGACATACATTGACCCTGAATCTATGGATCCCTTATGTGTTATCTTTTGAGATTGTATGTGGGGGAAACCCTTCTTCATGATACAACTTTATTTGGAAACATGTCATTGGCATAGGGCTTTTCAAATAAGCTCTCATTTCTCTTTTATCAATTGGAATTTATCATTTCTATTTTAAAGTAATTTCTCATAGCATGGTGTTTAGAAATTCTTTAAAAGTGGTGGCATACATTGGCATTATTTCATTTTGGCATTTTCACCTCCTAAGGTGAGTTTCATTTTCAATTTGACATTTTTCTTCACTTTTGTTCATAAGAGTTGGACTTAGTGTAGCATTGGCATAACACATTGATCATTTTGTAGCACCTTATCAAAGTTATCAGGGAGTATACATTTTGGTATGGTTGACATATGGGTACACATTTTGTGATTGCTTTTCCCATTTTCCACCTTTTTATGGGTACATAACTTGTGATGACTTTAAGTGTGTGTTTCTCATCTTCTTTTCTTTAGGGATCACCTAGTGTATACTGGATTGCACTAGCCCTTGTGAGCATATTTTTTTTGGACAAACAACTCAGGCTTGACCCATTCCTATTGGAAAAACAACTGAGGCTTGATCCATCCCTTTTTCCTTTTCCCACTAGATTTGACATTGTATGCTTGTGTACATCTTGTCTTGGTGCACATATCTTACATGCATGCATGTCCTTTGTGCTTATGTCGGTTTGACATGGGATCTTGGATCTTGGGGGCTTGATCACCCTGCTTGATATTTTTCATCCTATCTCATTAACATTTGTGCATTTGGAGCCCTCTTGACACATATTTGTCTACTTTATTGTGCATCTAAGTGTAAATTCACACTCTCACTAAAGTGGGGGCTAAATATAGTGTAGAAAATTTTATACCTTTACAATTTCACACTATTTTTAGGTCCCTTAACTTATTGGACTTAATTAAGCTTCCAATTTTCCAAATTATGCATTCCAAAACCTTATTTTTTCCATTTTTTGAAAGGACTGACATTAAATAAATGCAATCAATAATTAAATAACCATGGAATATGTATGTTTTGGACTTATAGGCAAAGAAACATTTTCCCATGGGTGAATGGGTCCCATTTAAGTGCCAAGATCTATTTTAGAATATGTTTTTGGTGGTATTTTAATGAGTCAAATTCAAATTGCAATTCTTAGCTTTTGGAATTTATTTTTTCAGGAAATTAGATAAGCACCTATAAGTACATAGTATTTTTATCATTTGAAATCTAACATGCATGATCTAGCATTAAGGCATATTTCATATGATAAAATATTATTGTCAAGAGCATTCAAGAGTAGATTTATCAGTCATTTGTTGTAGCAATCAAGATCCTAACATTGTGTTCAAGTTTATGTGTGTTCATGTCATCTTGTGAAGGCTAATATGCATTGTTGATCCTAAAGCATCCAAGCATTTCAAGTATCTAGATCAATCAATAGTAGCAAGATCAAATTCCTTTGGAGAGATGCATTTGAGTTTAGTCCTCTAAGGGAAGCCATAGAAGGGTGGTGAGTTATAGCAAGCATTGTTCATTCATTATTTCCTTCTCCTTTTTCATTATCTTTCTATCAAGGTTTAATTACCAAACTTCGGGTTTGACCAAGGCAAACCACCATACAAACAAAATATTTTTTCCTCTATGTGTATGTGTAGATTATAGTTGGATGAAGAATTAAAGAGATCTTGAAGGAGCAATTTTGCATTGTTGCACAAGTTCTCATCATTGTTGTCAAGCCATAGAAACTAAGTTGCAAAATTTATTTTTTGACTCTCCCATAGTGGGACCTGTGTCAAATAGAAGCTAAGATATACCATCAGAGGATTGTCAAAAGTTATTTTGGAAGACATAACAAGGACCCATTCACCCAAGGGTAAAGTTGTCCCTTAGCAGACCTCAAAAATAGATTTTGGTGATAGGTGCATGCTATCAAACCCTTCTTAGATCTGCCTACAAACTGTCATTTCTATTTTAGTACATTCTGAAATTTATATTTTAGGTATTAGGTCTTGTTCATTTAGTCTGAGTGCTTCAAATTATTTCAGTTTAGTTTCAGATCTTTCCTATTGTTCTAAGAATTGAGATCTAGGTCTCATTGGCTCACCATTGAGGTTAAAATCCCAATCTCTACACCTTGTGATCTCTTTCCTAATGAAATCCATAGGGAAAGGAACTTATTGAGATTCCTAAGTTTTATAAACAACACATTTATAAAACCTTTGTGGATCCATTTCCCCGCATGTCATTTTGGTGAACCTGACATTCTTACATCATACTTTTTTGATTTGGAGGTCCTTGAAACCATAGATCTAGATTTTGCATTATCTTGTTTTGCATTTCATTTAGGGTTACATATTGCATATTTACATTATTTAAAATCATAAAAAATAAAAAAAAATTACATACATTCTGCATAATGGCCGACATTGAGGCATGTTTCTGTCATTTAGATCAAAATTTCATTCAAAAGCGCATTAAAAAAATTATCATTTTGTTCATACATTTTCATACAAATTGCAATTACATTAATTATAAATTCTAGAAAAACTGTCACTGAAGAATTTTTTGTAGTTAGGAATAGTGAGCTTAAATATCAAGTTAAACACTCATATTTCAATTTTTCAAAACCCTGTGCAAAGACTCATTCACCCTTGGGTGAACCTATCCTTGTATAGGTGATTTTGCATAATTTTGCACACATATCTATCTTTTTCTACTTCATTTTCCTGTACTTATAGATCTTCGTTTTGGTTTCAAAAATTACATATTTCTATATATGTTTGCATTTATTTCAATTGGTGAAAGAATGTGCATTATGTAAGATCAAAATTGACATTCAAAAGTTATCATTTTCAAGTTTTTGCATCTTATAATCAGTCAATTATCATATTTTAGATCTGAATATTTCAATATATTCTTTAGTACTTGCATTTTGCTTCTTATTTTTGGTGTTTACTATCTTTATTTAGTGCCTTTTTGTCCATTATTGGGTACACCTTGGGTTTGGTGAAACTTGTATAAGTATCACAACCTGGTTTCCTACTAGCAATACTTCAATGAGACATAGTTCGAGACTCATGACATCCTACGCTAGTACATCCATTGTGGATCTTAAGTTTTCCAACCCTTTCACTCATAGTGTTGACACTAGTCAACCCATTTTGGACCATATCCCTGATATTATGATTGGAATAATTGGTGTTCAACCTCATAAGGTCCAAACCAACTTGTCTCTTGACATTGTTTTCTCATATAGAGATATAATTAAACACGCACCTGATGGACCTCTTTACATAACCAAAAGAATCAATGACAAGCCTACAAATGGGATATTAATTGATCATGTGTGTAGAGATCACATTCTCTACACACATGACATTGCTTTCAACCTCATAAGGGCCAAACCAACTTGTCTCTTGACATTGCTTTCTCATATAGAGATATAATTAAACACGCATCCGATGGACCTCTTTACATAACCAAAAGAATCAATGACAAGCCTACAAATGGGATATTAATTGATCATGTGTGTAGAGAATTTGTTCTCTACACACATGATCAATTAATATCCCATTTGTAGGCTTGTCATTGATTCATCCGGTTATGTAAAGAGGTCCATCAAGTGCATGTTTAATTATATCTCTATATGAGAAAGCAATGTCAAGAGACAAGTTGGTTTGGCCCTTATGAGGTTGAACATCAATTATTCCAATCATAATATCAGGGATATGATCCAAAATGGGTTGACTAGTGTCAACACTATGAGTGAAAGGGTTGGAAAACTGAAGATTCACAATGGATGTACTAGCGTAGGATGCCATGAATCTCGAACTATGTCTCATTGAAGTATTGCTAGTAGGAAACTAGGTTGTGATACTTATACAAGTTTCACCAAACCCAAGGTGTACCCAATAATGGACAAAAATACACTAAATAAAGATAGTAAACACCAAAAATAAGAAGCAAAATGCAAGTACTGAAGAATATATTGAAATATTCAGATCTAAAATATGAATTTACCAATAATTTTATGAACAATCGAAAGAATGGATCAAAACACATAATGGTTTTTCTCATCCTATGTTAGGTTCGATCACCCTTCCATTAAAAGTTGGACCAAATCAATTGAATTTATCATTCTCCATCATCCTGACGTTAGATCAATTAAATGTGAATTTAGGTTATCTATGGCTATGCTCCATGAATATCGTCTTGTTGGCCATTCACAAGTGCTTGAATTTCCATTTGACAACCAAGATTTTACAGTTCATCATAGTGGATTTAATCCTTTGTCTTCCCATGGGAACTTTTCATTGGATTTGTTTTGGCCCAAATCTATGGAACCTATTACACCTTGTGAGGATTTCTTCTTTAAATCATATCAAAAGTTCAAAGCATAGCGTATAGTAGAGTTATCCCTTGCCAATATCTCACCTGACACTGAAAGATCTATAGTTTTTCCTCCCACTCCCATTGTTGTGCATGGAACTATGCTTGAATCAAAGCCTCTCCCGAATAATCAAACTAAGTATGATGCTATTTCACCACCTATGTCCTACAAGAGACCAAGAGATAACCATACATTTCCATTTGTGCCTCCTAAAATCAAACAAGTTTATAAACCTACAAAGAAAGTGGTTTCCCAATCTACGAAGTTCCTTTCCATTCCTCCCGTAAGGGAAGAAAAGAGACCAATGGTTGAAAAAATCACTCCACCATCATAACTTGAAAACCATGCAAAAATAAATTGAAATGCTAAAGAGTGTAGGCGTAGACATCATGCTATTGCTCATCAATTAGAAGAAAAGAATAAACCAATAATTTAAGATCAACAACCAACTCAAACAAAGCATGATGATTCTCCACCTTCGCCACAACATGAAAATTCTCTATCTCCACCAAAACAAAAACAAGAACATACAATGGACTTTGTCATTAGACCTTCTATTGTGATTAACTTGGATGATGATGATGAGATTGCTAAAATTGATGAAGTGCATTATGAATTGAATTTATTATTTTCCACTTCTATGAATTTAGATGGGGGAAACCATGATGATCCTCTTGATGTGAGTGACACACTAGGTGTTGAACCTGGTGATGCTCCTAGTATGGCACTTTATGTAGTCCCTTTGGCTAGTTATCCGCCTTTCGTCTATGATGAGCAAGATTGGGACGTGGATGACCTACTTTAGGTTGGCTCACATGTGACATACTTTCTTTCTTTTATTTATATGTTCTTTGTGATTGCATGTATGTAATGTGATCCCTCGTATTGTGCTACTTGGTGTGTCTTTATGTTTGTGAGCTTTCTTTGGATGACCCTTGTTACTCTGTTGGTGCAAGGATACAAAGGAAGCAATTCTATTGTGACATTCTTCTATTTGTCATAAACATTGTCTTTTCTTTTGTCTTGTGTTTTCCTTTTGGGGATGATGCAAGGCATTGAGACATCTAGGTCTCTTCCATGTTGACCCAAAATCCTTTATTTTCTTTCGTTCTCTATGTGTCATTCTTCCATTGTGTTTGTTTTTCTAAAAGTATTTGGGGAATGATGATGGTTCCGAGCTCTATCATATCACTGTAGAAAATACATATGATGACCTCAAATATGTGGATCCCTTATGTGTTATCTTTTGATATTGTATGTGGGGGAACCACTTTTTAATAAAGCAACTTTATTTGGAAACATATCATTGGCATAGGGCTTTCCAAATAAGCTCTCATTTTCCTTTTATCAATTGACATTTATTATTTCTAATTTAAAGTAATTTCTCACAACATGGTGTTTAGAAATTCCTTTAAAGTGGGGGCATACATTGTCATTATTTAATTTTAGCATTTTCACCTCCTAAGGTGAGTTTCATTTTCAATTTGACATTTTCCTTCACTTTTGTTTATAGGAGTTGGACTTAGTGTAGCATTGTCATAATACATTGATCATTTTGTGGCACCTTATCAAAGTTATCAGGGGGTATAACTTTTCGTATGGTTGACATATGGGTACACATTTTGTGATGACTTTTCCCATCTGCCACCTTTTTTTGGGTACACACCTTGTGATGACTTAAGTGTGTGTTTCTCATCTTTTTGTCTTTAGGGCTCACCTAGTGTATACCAGATTGCACTAGCCTTTGTGAGCGTATTTTTTTGGAAAAATATCTTAGGCTTGATCCATTCCTATTAGACAAACATCTGAGGCTTGATCAATATTTTTTCTTCTTTTTGAATTGGCTTTGACATTGTATGCTTGTGTATCTTATCTTAATGGACATATTTTTTATGCATGTGTGTCCTTTGTGCTTATGTTGGTTTGCCATTGGATCTTGGATCCTAGGGGCTTGATCACCCTCCTTGATCTTTTTCATCCTATCTCATTGAAATTTGTGTACTTAGACCCCTCTTGACACATATTTGTCTACTTTAGTGTGAGTATGAGTGTAAGTTCATAGTCTCACTAAAGTGGGGGTTAAATATAGTTTAGGAAATTGTATACCTTTACAATTTCACACTATGTTTGGGTCCCTTAATTTTTTGGACTCAATTAAGCTTCTAATTTTCCAACTTATACATCTCAAAGACTTATTTTTCCCATTTTTTGAAAAGAGAACCGACATTAAATAAATACAATCAATAATTAAATCACCATGGAATATTTGTGTCCTAGTCTTATAGGCCAGGAACCACTCGCCAGTGGGTGAATGGGTTCCCTTTAAGTGCCAAGACTCTTTTAAAATATGTTTTTGGTGACATTTTAATGATTCAAATTCAACTTGTAATTGTCAGCTTTTGGAATTTAATTTTTAGGAAATTAGATAAACACCTATAAATACATAGTCTTTTTATCATTTGAAATCTAACACACATGATCTAACATTAAGGCATATTTAATATGAGAAAATATTATAGTCAAGAGCATTTAAGAGTAGATTTATTGATCATTTGTTGCAACAATAAAGATCCTAACATCATGTTCAAGTTTATGTGTGTTCATGTCATCTTGTGAAGGCTAACATGCAATATTAATCCTAAAGCATCCAATCATTTCAAGTATCCAAATCAATCAAGAAAAAGAACGATCAAGTTCCTTAGAGAGATATGTTTGAATTTAGTCCTCTAAGGGATTCCATATAAGGGTGGTGAGTTGTAGCAAGCATTGTTCATTCACCATTTCTTTCTCCTTTTTCATTATCTTTCTATCAAGGTTTAATTACCAAACTTGGGGTTTGACCAAGGAAAACCCCCATACAAACAAAACACTTTTTCCTCTCTGTGCATGTGTAGATTACATGTGGATGAAGAATTGAAGAGATCTTGAAGGATAAATTTTAAATTATTGCACAAGTTGTCATCATTGTTGTCAACTCACCAAAACTAAGTTGCATAATTTATTTCCAACTTTTTGATAGTGGGACTTGTGTCAAATAGAAGCCAAGATCCAACATTAGAGGACTGTCAAAAGTTATTTTAGAAGCCTTAACAAGGATCCATTAAACCAAGGGTGAAATAGTCCCTTATCAAACCTCAAAAAATAGATTTTGGTGACAAGTACGTGCCATTAGACCCTTCTCAGATCTACCTGCAAACTGCCATTTATGTTTTTGTACATTCTGAAATCTACATTTTAAGTATTAGGTTTTGTTGTTCATTTAGTTTGAGCATTTCAAATCATTTTAATTTAGTTTCAAATATTTACTATTATCCTAAGGACCGAGATACATGTTTGATTGGCTCACTATTAAGGTTGAAAGTCAATCTTACATCTTGTGATCTCTTTCCTAATGAAATCCCTAGGGAAAGGAAATTATTGAGATTCCTAAGTTTTATAAACAACACAATTATAAAAATTTGGGGATCCCTTTCCCCACATTTCAAGTATATAAAGGGGGAGAGAAAATTTTTTACCCCAAGGTGTGGCCAACATCCTTCAAGCCAAGCCTCATGACCCTCAATCCATCGAGACATGTATAGGTGATGAGGAAAGGGGAGACCCCTCTTGACTTGGGCATCAACGAACAAGATCATTGTTCATTGATCCCCCACTATGAACCTTTTTTTGTTGTAGCATTTAAGACTTTCAACTATTAGCTTGGGATAATGGAATGTACAATACCATGCGTGAAGTAAATCATGTACTTCCCCTTATTGAGGCACAACCAAAATTACTTGATTTGGACCTTTTCCTTTTAAGGTGAGAGGTGTGATGGTGGTACATGACCTTCGTATACTCTAGTCACCCCTTCAATGTGGAGGTATTTACTTCGGTAGATGGGCTTATCCTAAGTTAATACACTCTATCTACTACTAGCTAGGTTGTGTATCTTTGACATGTTTTCATTGTTCAAAATACCTGTGGCACCAAATAGCATGTTCTTGTTGAGTAAGACACACAAAATCTATCCACAAATATTTGAAGTCAGTACTCTATGATATTCTTTGTTGTTTTTATCACTTTCCATATCATAAAACCTAAAAACTATCCTTCAAACAACCAAGAGCTTTTGAAACTCTAGACGAATTTAGCCTCAAATTGCAAACGCTTTATTTCTAATTCAAAGTGATGCTTTTTACTATCACCTTGCACTACTTCTATTTGTAACTTGATTCGTCTTATTTTTCATATTGACGCTTCTATCTACAAATTGACACATTTATGCAACTTGGAACTTCTATCTCAAAACAATTCCTTGTCAAATTAAAAAAAAATATTATAGTGACACATTTGACTATCACATAGTCATGCTTTTGCTAGTAAATCTAAGCTTTTGAAAACCTTGTCACTTCTGTAGGGGTAGTGCAACACTTTTTCCTATTAAATGATGCTTGGTTGAAAAAAGTAGTGGAGAAGAAGAGAAAGGTAGAAAGCATATTCCTACAATGAAACTTGGAGTGGATACAGTTGCAAAGTTACTTCAAAGCTCTTCAAAACCTAAGAAAGCTAGGAGGATGTCAAGGATGGTGACTAATGCTACTTCTGGAAATCAAATGTTAGAAATTGTTGAGCCTATGAAGGATATAAATGAAGATGAAATAATGGAGGTAGACTACAAAGTCACACATGTTGATATGGGGCCTCCAACACTGGAAGGTGATGTGTACCATGCCAATTATTCAGTCAATGTCTTGATTAAAAGAGTGAAAGAACAGAGGAAAGAAAATATAAAGCTGCAATCTCAAGTCCTCGCATTGGGTAACTTTATTTCTTCCATGACCACTCCTCCTACATTTGATGAAGCCTCAAGTTCTCAGGTAGAACCAGAGGGCATCAATGTGCTCACCATACAACAAATTAAAAAGAATTTGAGCTATTCTAGAGCTGCTTGTGATGGGATCGATAAAATATCTCAAGAGGCTATCTTCTTTCTGAATAAATTTGTGGTCTTTTACACTCAAGTTATTAACAAGAGGAAGGAGTTAGTAACAGTATGGAACAATGGAAAATGGTCCATGAAGTGCAGTATAAATACCTAAAAGCTGCTAATTCTCTTCCATTTCCCAAACAAAGTTAGGGTCCTCAAATTGACATTCATCTTGAGATAAAGTAAAATAGTCATCTTGAATTTGATTCTGAGTCTGCTCTTCATTTTCTTCTACCTGTGTCTCAAATTCAACATTCATTGTGTGATTTGTGTCAATTTCATCTATCCCAGTCCTAGTGCCACTGCCACTGCCACCAGTACCAACATTTGGAATTGGATTGTTGCACAACCCAATCCTTCTTCTTTCACATGTGGACCTCTAGATTGTGAGTGCCCTTTCAAAAGGAAAATTAAAGACATTATACACAGTTCCTTTCAACCTCAAGCAATTTTAAAAATTCTTGTCTAGTTTGTTTCTTAAATTTGATTTCAAAAACCCCAATGTACTGAAAACCCTCTCATCCTCCACTGACCCCAATATCATTGTTTGACATAAACTAACAAGTTTGAAATATTTTGATATCAAAC
>VDFB02000009.1:44251467-44299185 GCA_007258455.2 Sequoia sempervirens
TTTCTTTGAAGAAACAAAATTGAAAGATCAAGATACATGGAAGGAAAAAATTTCCAACTATCTACCACCTATTCTTGATGCAATTAATGATGAAGAGGAAGTGCTTAAGAGGATGCACCAACAACTTGGGAGAATCTTCAAATTGGAGTATTCTATGAAAGACATCATATATAATGTAGACACTCATGCTAAAATTGGGTACGTGGAGCATTTTTCAAAGGTTAACTTGTTCATTTCACGGGCCAAGTAAGAGAGGAGTGATAGGGGCTAGAGTTTGATAGTTTTGGATACACAATCATGGTGCACAAGCCTTGAACAGGTCTCAGATGACCATAGGCACTTGCTAGAGATTAATGGACTACAATGCATCCACTAGCAAACTCTTAATATTTTTATGTTTATTCTATTTATGTTTTAGTTATGAAACAATGTGACTTTTTGTAACAAGCCTGAAGCTTGTTGCTTCTCATACAAATAGATAAACCAGGGCCTGATTTTGAGATATCATATCATCATCATCACATTACATTCCATTGGAGTAGGCATTAGTAAGAAAATAGATTTCATAATTCACCCATCCATACCATATTTCAAAGACTTATGTTATAATGCTTATATTTTGAATTAATATAATGGAGCAGACTATTCATAAATCGTAATTCATCCTTAATTTATGAAACCATCTCATTTTCTATGAGTCATTGGTTCAAATTATTTTACTACAACATTAATTTTATGTTTGTAGTCTACAGCAAAGTTTATCTTCAATCATATCAAGCCTAGTTGTATTTTCATAGACAAGCACATATATGATAGAATTAATATCTACCCATTTGCATTTTTCATGAAAAGATTATAGATCTTGGAATTAGCCCTACCCATTTTCCTTTTGTGTAAATAGGTAATAGATGATTAAATTATCCACTACCCATTTTCTTTAGCTATTGAAAAAAATTTAAAAATGACATTATTTCTCTATGTCCATATATTAACTTGATAATAAATTTATTGGAATTTTTCTATGGACTAGATTAAATTGCATAAAAAAATTGTTAGTGTGTAAATTTTGAGCGATTGTAGTTCTAACCATCCTTGGGAATACATATATTCAAGCTTTCCTATGCATGTTGATGGAACCCCTAAAAATTTTTGTGTTCCATTTCCAAAATCTTGATGAGTTTAATGAACTATGAGTTTTGTCTCTTGCTACTGTATAAGGGGTTTTATGTTTACCTAAGGCTTCTTTGAAAAACCCTTTGAGTCCATATCCTCACCTAGTTTTTAATTTTCAATTGACTCCTTATGTCGGTCGTAAATCCTTTAAGTCACGACTCTTGACATTGCAACCCATTGAGTGACCGGCCCTCTGGTCCTATTTTACTGATTGATCTTGTTGGATCATTATTTTTGAAATTTTCCCAGGTTGCGCTGAATATTTCCCACTGAAAAATCTTAAGTCTTTTGTGTCGTGGGTGTGGCTTCGTTGACCTAGTCATGTCCCTTTAGGATTAAATTTTTTTGACATGTGCAGATATAAGAACCCCTGAATTCTATTCGATCAAATGCAAAAAATCTGGACCATAGCCCGCATGCTCGTTCCATTTTTTCTCTCATTCTTTTATTCATTCGAGCTCACGGGCGAAGTCCATGTGTCCCTGATGATTGGTGGGCTAGGCATCGTTGATAAAGTGTGCAGCTGGTCGTTGAAGAAGATCAATGGTGGGAGATAAGTGAGGTGGCTACATCTGGATCATTCCCCACATGCCCATTTGCTTTTCTTGATTATTAAACTAATCACACAGGCTAGCGGGTGATTGCCACTTGTATTCACTAATGATGGGCTCGAGGATTAGTATTGTTGGGGTTCAACTAAATCAACGATCGATAGTAGGTGACGTGGAGTAATCTTGACCGCTCCCCACCATCCCATGTGGGCCCCATCCTACTTGCCAGATTCCCAACAGGGAAGCAGGTGTCTACCGAGTGAAGTAATCTTGAGAATGTGGAAGCATAGATATGTGGGAAAAATTTTAATTGAAATTTCAACACAGGGCATAGGAAGTAAAATGTATGTTACTAATATGCATATATTGCACATGCTTAAAAGATCTTTTAATCTAAGTCATAGATGTTGTATGAAGGATAAATTTTCTGCTAGCTAAGGAGTGTGTATGATGAGGCCAAGAGATCTAATCTCAGCCTCTCCCCGTCTCCCCATCGATGAAAATTGCACATGAGTTATGGCTCACAGGGGCAAGGGGAAAAAGACATGTGGATCGTGGCTATAAAGACAAAGAGATGGTAGAGCCCGCGTACTACAAGCAACTATTTCCATGTGGCCTCTGATCATTTAATAAGTGTTGCAGTTGTGCATGGTCGGATCTTTCGTAATAAGCTGGTCAAATTTGGATCGTGAATCAATTCACTCTCCAAAAAGATCAATGGCTAGTATTCAAAACTTAGTTGAAGGAAAGTAAGTCGTTCTAGTTCGCACGAGTGAGCCTTAATAACTAAAAGGATATTGAGCTATCGAAGTAAGGAATTGCATAATTATTAATGTTTATCTCAAAGGCATAATTTAGTATTAAAAGTATACTCAATACACTCAAGGAGCTCATGTTGTGGTTTCTCAACATTTTTTGATGTCGGAACCAAGGTTGTCAACTTGCAAGAAAACTAGTAAGTCAATTGTTGCTTTCCTTCTAGCATTATTGATAAGTTGTGATTTCTCAAACTTAAGTATGTTAGGATTTTCTTGGTTTGGATTTTTAAGGTTTGACATTCATAAAAAAGACTTTGTTAATTCTACATTTGCATAATTCATGCCAAACCCTCACAAAATCCATAGGCCTTGTTTAGTTAAATCAAAAAACCTTTCCTTGTAGTACTTCCTACATTATGGCTCCTAAAGTAAAAGTATCTTCATCTAAAGGGGAAGCTTCCGCTCCCAAAAGATCTATGAATAAAGACCTTATGGATCAATTACCACCCTCAACCAGTGACAAACCTAAAGGCCAATTGATTCCTAGAGGTCCTCAAATAGCAGAGGGTCTGTTCGACAAAAGATGTTCTATCAAGGATGCTAAATTGCCTTATACTGGGTGGGAACTATTTTATAGTTGGTTCAAGAATAAAAATATGGGTATCCCAATAGGAAACCCTTGGAACTGTGACCTAGGAAAGTTAATTGTGCCAAATGTCTATATGGATGTTGACTTGCTTAGGGAAATAGCTGCTAATTATGACCCAATCACAAGGACTATTAGAACATATGATGGGAAAGAAATGGTTAAGATCACTAAAGAAGAATTGGGTCTTGTTTTCAAGCTTACTGAATGGAGTGATGAAATGCATAAGATAAATGAAGATGCTCTTAGGAAAGAGTATGATAAAACCAAGATTTCATTCAGAGTCTACATCTTGCCAAGATTTCTAGCAGAAATTGCAGGTCGGAAGATTGTAATAGGATCACATGATAAGGAACCTTTCCCTGTTAACTATTTTGTTCCCTATTTCAAAAGAACCTTCTATTCCATTTTCCAGATAATTGGTTATGATCCTATCTCTAGAATGCCAATGGCATGGATGTATATGGCTGCCCATATCTAGCATCCCCAATATTGTGCAGTGTATGATTATGTAGGATTTCTTTCTAAAAGAATGCATGAGGGACTGGTGAGATTAAAGAAAGGTGAATTTGGGGTAAGGTTCAATTGGTACTCATTGCTTATGCATATGTTTTTGTACAAGGGTGCAATTTACTTTGGACACAATATTGACTTGGAAAGAAAAATGGGTGACTTGGATCTACCCGTGCAATGTTGGACCACAGTCTTGGACAAAGATGATAGGACATATGATTATGTCATATTCCAGAATTTGTTTGCTTATGAACTAAAGAAATCTTTTATTGTGAAGTTACCTAGAATTCCCATTGCTCTACATGATTTCTTAAGACCCAAGGAGAGAAGGCCTAAGATAGGAGTTGATCATAATTGGGGAGATGTTATCTCACTCCCTGATTACACTATCTTAAGAGTATATGGTTCCAAAGTAGCACCTCACTTGTTGTCGAGGTTTGTGCTAGAAAGAATTGGTTTCCTTGAGGTTATGTGGCAACTAGGAAATGTTGAAAATGAGCATTTGTTGAATCAGGGAAAAAAAACTTGATTTCCTTCATACACTTATTTATCTAATTTTGTAATGACCAAAGGAGGTTGGAATAACATCCTTGAAATAATCAAAACATACCACATGCAAAGGACAGTTGAGAGGGTTAGATATGATCCTGAAGGTTTTATGGCTTGGTTGAATGAGAGAAACAAGAGCTACAAATATGCCCACATTTTCTAGTATCTAGAATATGTAATAAGAAATATATCAGACACCAAGGAACAGGAAAAGAGGTTAGAAAGGTGGATTGCATTCAATAAGATACAAAGGAAAATAAAGTAGGAAGAACCTAATTTCAAGGTCCTCCCAGAGGCTGAGGATATATTACAAAAGGTGGAGCATGTAACAAGGAATTTTGATTCAATAATAGGCCACCTTGAAACTAAAGGGGTAATTAGTAAAGATAAAGGGAAGGCTCCAATTTTAGAAGAATAGAGTGTAGGAGAAATCCCTACTATAGGAGAAGAGTCTACATCACTAATCCTTGAGGAACCAAAAATAAAGTTCTTTATAAGGAGAAAGAGTAAGGAAAAGAAATTTGATGAAGCTTGTGTTCCCACTCAGCAAGAGGAGCACAAGCCTCCTTCTCCTATGCCAAAAATACCACCCCCATCTCCACCAAGGCTGAAAGAGCCTGAAATTATGAATATTGATTCCCCATCACCTAGTGGAATACCACCCGGAGAACCACCATTGAAAAGACAAAAGATTGAGGCCACTAATTTAGTGAACTATGATGATGAACGTTTTGATGATGACATTTGGGTGTCAGAACAAGAAATATAGGAAGTATTTCCCACTGCATCTGTAGTAAGGGCAACAAATCAATTGGGAAAAAGATTGAGTAATGTTGATCTTAGAGGGCTCAATGAAAGTGATGATATGCTAGTTGAGGCATGTGCCAAATTCTTGGATGATGACTCATTTGTAAAGACTCAAACTTTTATGGAATTTGCATACAGGGCTAAAAGAGATGAGTATGTAAAAATTTTGGCTATAGAAAGGAGCCTTCATCTAGAACTTCCTAATGCTATCATTCAAAAAAAGGTGTTAAATGAAATGAGAGCCAAATTCAAAAACATGAATACAAAGGAGGGTCAGGAATTGGTGAGAAATAGTGGAATCTTGTTGCTACCATAATGGGATCTAGCTTCAACCATAGCTTTTGACATAATCAAGAAATGTGATAGACCACTCTATGATACAGAAGAAGAAGTTGCACTTGCACTATAGGGGTCTACTTTCAGTGAGGAATGGGAAGCCTTGGCTATATGGTCTTTAGCCCCAAGCACAAGAAAGTCAAACATTGTTGAGCATGCACCTAACTATAGTGGAGGCCTAATAATAAAAAGAGTGTCAAAAACATCAACCTTAGAAGTTGTAAATATGTCAGTTCATATTGCACAGTTCACAAGGGCCACTATGGAGTTTGTGACTGCTGAAAAAGATAAACTTAGAATAGAATTGAATAACTTGTTGGTTAAGTATGAAGATCCTGGGAGAGATAATATACAATTACAGACAAAGGTAGTATTATTGGAGGATGTGTTGCAAAGGTTACAACTCGGAAAGACCAAGCAGAATGATTTTGACTCTCCCACCACTGCACAAGAGGATGTATCCCCAGCGTTTACTACTGATGTAAATTCTTCATGGGAAATTGTACCATATAATATGGGAAGTGTGCCCATTTCAATAGTAGAACCCAGTACATCAGAAGGGCCAAAAGCAGAAGGGGATATCAATAGGGAAGAATTGCTTAGGAAATTAAATGAATACAAAGAAAAATGTAACAGTCATGATGAAGATGCTTTTAAGAGAAATATGAGGATTGTCACAACAGTGCTAGAACATCTGAATAGAAGATTGAATACCAAATTAAATAGTATTCACTACAATTATTCATCCATGGTTAATGCTATCGGAATGTTTGACATTGACAAAGAAAGAGATATTCCACTCATGGAATTCTAGATCCCTAGGAAGAAAGAATTGATATTGATGGGAATTGGGGTTAAGCAAGACCCCAACCCACCTAAAAAATTTAATCCTATTGTGATTCTTGTAAATAAGATTGAGGGATATAGAGGAAATATTAAACCATTGAAGAACAAGATAAAGGAGTTGGTAAAATCCTTCCATGAATCTCATCATGGCCTTCTTCCATCCATTTTAAGGGATGATGGTAGCATTAAGACTCTACAAGAGTGGAAAAATGAAGCAAATAAGGTTATTTCAGATCAAGCTATGAAAATTTTTCAGAAGTTTGATATGGAGACATTAAAGGAAAATATGGATATGTTAGTTCATGTTGAGACTGTCCTACTGGAATTTGATAAAGAAGCTAATTAGATTATCACCAAGTATGCACCTTATAGACAGAGGGTTGATGAAGTAATGAACTTTGAATAGCCTACTGAAGAAGAATTCCTAGCATGGAAAGGCGGGTACTTGGAAGGACTGGGAGGTCTAGCATTAAGAGTGGTGGGCCAGTGATTTGAAATTTTGAAGTTTGAAACCATGATGAATAACGTATAGATGGTAATGCACTACATAGCCTAGATTTAGTATAGATTAGGCTTTTAATAAAGTATGGAGAAATATAGTGCATCTTATTCAAATTTGAATTGATGACAAGGCTGCAAACGTGGCTTTTCCTCTTCTCTTTTCCTTTTCTATTTTATTCATGCTTTTTCTTCCTTTCATCTTGTGTGTGTGCGCACAAGTTTTGAGGTAACTATTTAGTTGTACCCATTTTGAAAATTGGACCAGATCTCTAACAACGAATGAAGACTACTTTCACTTTCTCACATGTCTCCCACCTCTTGGGAATACATTGTAACTGAATGAGAGAATATTTGATGTAGCGGTCCAATAGGGTTTTGACATGTGTACTTTCTGGCCTAAGGCTTGTTTTGCTCCTTCATTTCTATAAGAAGGAATTCAGGGCCAGAAATTAGGGGTTCATTGTTTTGCAATTAACACTGAGAATTGTAAGGAGAATACTAAGCATGTTTTATAGTTTTTGGTCTTAATTTTTAGAGCTCATTGTTATGTATGTAATTTGGATAACAGTATAGCAACATATATATAGATAAATACCAATTTCATTGCTATTGTCTCTCCTTGTGCTCGTTTTATGAGTTATGAATGAAAGTAATCCATGATTTCTTTTACTTGTCTCTATTGTTTATCAATGGATGTTTGATTTCATTCCTACTTATTGATTCAATGAATTAATGTAAATTCTTGGATGAGATTATTAACTCATGAAAATCAGCTACTAAGATACTGATAAGTAGTATTTACAATGTTATTGCCATCTTGGGATTTGGGTGTTTATTTTCTAACTAGGTTTTTGGGTGCCACTTTTTTTGGCAGTTTTAGATCATGGTTTTGTAATCACTACTTATATTTATATGATGCTTGAGATTTAATTTTATAGTAGCTAGATGACAACCTATTGGAATGTCATAATAAGGTAGAAAAAATGGAAAAAAAGATAAGTCTCATTAGACTCTATTTGGCTAATTTAGTATTGTTGAATGTACATGAAGAGACCATTATAGCACTTATTTTAAAGAAACTGGGAGATACATATCAAGCTAAATCTATAGTTAATAAAATATTTCTAATAAACAAGTTATATACCATCAAAATGGAGAGTGGCAGTTCTATAGTTTAACACTTGAATTAATATTACTGAAGCATTTCAAAGTTTAGGCCATAAGAATCATCCTTTTTTAAACATGGATTGCAAATAATTCTAAAAATTAAGAATTCTTGGTCATTAACATTATTGTCTGCTACATGTAAAATAGACAACATGTAAAATAGCCCAAATTCATTATGAAGTTTGATCATGAAATTTAAAATAGGCACCTCGAAAAAAACGTAAGCCCTGCCAATACAATATTCATTTTGATTTATTTTTCAGAAATTTTATGAAGATTAAAGCTAAATTAAATTAAATTTCCACCATATAAATACAATAGGGTCTTGGGAAGGATATCTTTTAGCTTATTTTACATAGATTTTTCTAAATATAGGTATGCTAGTTCAATATTGTTGAATGTACATGAAGAGACCATTATAGCACTTATTTTAAATAAATTGGGAGATACATATCAAGCTAAATCTATAGTTAATAAAATATTTCTAATAAACAAGTTATACACCATCAAAATGGAGAGTGGCGGTTCTATAGTTTAACACTTGAATTAATATTACTGAAGCATTTCAAAGTTTAGGCCATAAGAATCATCCTTTTTTAAATATGGATTACAAATAATTCTAAAAATTTAGAAGTCTTGGTCATTAACATTATTTTCTGCTACATGTAAAATAGGCAAAATTCATTATGAAGTTTGATCATGAAATTTAAAATAGGAACCTCGAAAAAAATGTAAGCCCTGCCAATACAATATTCATTTTGATTTATTTTTCAGAAATTTTATGAAGTTTAAAGTTAAATTAAATTAAATCTCCACCATATAAATACAATAGGGTCTTGGGAAGGATATCTCTTAGCTTATTTTACATAGATTTTTCTAAATATAGGTATGCTAGTTTAATATTGTTGAATGTACATGAAGAGACCATTATAGCACTTATTTTAAAGAAATTGGGAGATACATATCAAGCTAAATCTATAGTTAATAAAATATTTCTAATAAACAAGTTACACACCATCAAAATGGAGAGTGGCGGTTCTATAGTTTAACACTTGAACTAATATTACTGAAGCACTTCAAAGTTTAGGCCATAAGAATCATCCTTTTTTAAACATGAATTGCAAATAATTCTGAAAATTTAGAAGTCTTGGTCATTAACATTATTGTCTACTACTATTTCATCTAGTGTATCATTGTCAATGTTCATATGTTCTTTCAAGTATTTCATATTATCATCATCCTCATCTTGACCTGTATCATCTTCATCATCATTGAAATTTGACTGTAGACCATCTATATTGTTCCCATATGTATTTGGGTCATCATTTTCCATACCATCCATATTGTTGTCTTCCATAACATTATCTAACTCTAGATTGTTGTCTTCTTGTGCCTGAACATAACCATCTTCAACATCATCATGGATGTCAATTTCTTTGATGTTCTCTAAAACCTCTCTCATTTTTTTCGCCATCACTGTTTTGCTTAGTATCCACTAATGTTTCATCAAATACATGCTTTAATATTGGATCATAATGTATGACAAACATCCATTTTGGGTCCAAAATATCTTCATAGAAAAATACCTACACATGAATGGCATACATATATTAGACGTATGTTATAATAATTTTATTGATTAATAAACACATGTATATATTCACAATAAATTATGAATTATTAGATTAATGATCACTACCACTTCTTGTTTGATTTAAAGAAATACCTACTCAAAATGAATTGGTAGAACATAAGGCTCCTTATCCTCCAGTAGAAAGCATGAGGAATCTATAGAAAACAATCCACTATGGGTATCATGTCTTTGTGTCCTCTCAAATGCTTCATATTATCTACACTTAAAAATACAATATTTAAAAGAGCGGTAATCCAACTCAATAATTTCTTGTATTTTCCCAACATATTGTAGATTCCCTTCAATTATATTCTTATTTTTTGAGCTTGACCGACTAGATTGCTTGAAGTCAACCATGATGCCACAATCGAAGGATCGTCTCTTTACATCTACACTTTCTACACAATAATGTCGACCATATGCCCACATTGCTGGATATTTCCTCGCCTGTCAAAGACCATTTATTTCAGTTAAAACAAATATAATGATGAATATTAAAATAGTTAAAAGTGTCAAAACTGTAAGAAACGACATTTTGTAAAATTCCAACTATACCTTTCTTTCACATCCTCTAGACATGTTGATTTCATCTTCTATTATGTTTGAATCTATACCTACATCCTCTATTTGATTTTGAATTTGTTCAATAACCCATTCTAGTGTGCAATATTTTCCCCATTCCCCAAGCAAGTTAGTGGGAAGTGGAGTATTCGTTGGGTTCGATCTCCTAAACTGTCTCCTTGCTTCTAACACTTCTCTCTTTTTATCATGCAGATCAATCCATTTGTTCATAAATTCCATGTGGTATAGAATGAACTTGTCGAGTATTGCACTTTCATCTACACCTATTACATGTCAGCATGTTTATTTCAAACTCCAAATGTCATGTTGTTAATTTGACAAATAAATTACAAAGTAAATTAATGATTGCAAGAAAAACAACCACACTAATCATGAATTTACTTACTAATTTCTACTTGAACACCATTAGATTGTGGTTTTTCTCCATCAATAATATCTGATGCTCATTCTTCATCCCAAACACGTGGACCATCTTCAAAATCCCTACCAAGGAATTCACACGAGAAGAAAAATTCTCCATTCAATACATACCCTTCATCCATGCAACCCTTTGGATGTGCCTGTTGTTGGACATATCTTTTTAGAGTTTTCATATACCTCTCAAAGAAAAACATCCACCTCGTTGATACAACACCCACCAATTCAATGTCGTTGACTAGGTGTATAAGTAAATGGACTTGTAGGTCCATGAAACTTGTAGGGAGCTCCTTCTCAAATACACATACAATTTCTGCAATTTCCTTCTTCCACTTTTCCACTTCACATTCGTGGATCTCCTTGGAGGTCACCCACCTAATATAAGAATAGTAAATTATTATGAACCTTTAGTCAAAAATTAAAATGCAATATAATATCTCTATGTCTCTCACACATGAGCATTTCATATAACAACATACCTTGTAAATGTTGAAAATTGACCTATGGCATTCCTTAAGTCAACTATAAGACAAGAATCCACCCTAATTTCCAATGGCATGGTATGCTATCAAACACATTTATGAAAAGGTCATTAGTAATTTTTCCTCACACAACAAAATATCAAAATATATTTAGTACTTAATCAATGTTACCAATAAATGTTAAATGATGATATATAATACCTTCATAAAATTATGAAAATCATGTGTTTTAAATCCTGTGATATGCCCATCAACTATAAAAGCTTTAGCCAATGATGACCCATAGCTAGTAGGTGTTCTTATTGAACGGATGACATTTTTTAGTTGCTCTAGCTCTTTTTTTTCAAAATCCATGGAGCTTCTACATATGTTTCATTTTCCCTGTTTGGCCACAAATGTTTTCTATCAAATTTGGTACACAAAAGAGCAATATCTCTCCTTGAAGGCAAGATGTCCTTCTATTTTCCTAATATATGTTGAAATATAGAATCTAGGACATTTTTGAAGATGTGCATAGGATCTAATAGGTGAGATATTACTAGATCCTTCCAGTAAGGGAGCTCATAAAATATGGATTTCCTTTTCATTCCTTCTAGCATATTAACTACAACTTGTTCCGGTTCTTCAATTGAATCACCCCAATCAAAAAATCCTCCCAAGATTTCAATTCAACATCTTCATACTTCTTAAGCCAATCACCCAGACCCATAATCATGGGAGGGCCTCTATTTTCAACTTTTCCATCAAATTGATTCTTCAGGTGATTCCTAAACTTTTGATCTAGTGGTAGAAAAACCCTATTGTTTGCGTAAATGAATTTATGTAGATCTTTAGAGTACCGCCCTTGAAATTGTTCTACACATCTTGGACATGAAAATATCCCCTTTGTTTGAATCCCTACAATTCAATAAGTAATGTTAATAACATCAAAAAAATAGTATAAAACTAAGTATGAAAGTTGGGATGAAAATAAATTATGAGTGTAAATACATAAATATTTTATCTTACCAGAACAAACACCAAGTCCTAGGAAATCATGAATAGTCCAACAGAGCACACCATGCAACATGAAGGACCTATTTGATGGAGGGTGTGATATGTCATACATTCTTATGCCTTTCCATAGTAGTTGCATCTCAGCAATAAAAGGCGCAAGATAAACATCCATGTTTTTAACTTGATGTTTTCCTGGAAAAATGAGAGTCAACATAAGGTGCTCCTTTCTAACACTCATCCATGGGGGAATATTGTATACTATAAATTTGACTGGCCAAACACTATAATTTGAGCTTAGGAAAGAGAATGGGCACACTCCATCAATTGCAAGACCAAACTTGATACTACGGGGTTCATCTTTAAATTTTCTTGGACATTTTTCCTCTATGTGTTTCATTGCTTTGGAGTCAGCCAAAATTCACATGAATCCATCTTTACTCTTGTTCTTTGCATGCTAGTCCATCAATTGTGCAAGTGAATTGTAATGAAACATTCGTTGAAGTCTAGGTATAATTGGCAAGTGACATTAAACCTTCTTTGGAACTGTAGGACCTTGTACATCTATATGATATCTCTTCTCTTTGCATATAGGGCATTCTACCTTGTTTTGATATTCATCTCTATATAAAATGCAATCATTTTTACATGAATGAATTTTCTTATATTCAATCCCCAACTCAACCAACAACAGACACACCTCTCTACAAGTTGATGGCAACACATTCTCTTCAGGGAATATTTTAATTTTTAGTGCCCTGTAAGATTGCTAGAGATTAAATCAATTGAATGTTTGACTTATGATGAACATGTTTGATATGTAAATCTATACTAGGACTATTTTTATACAATATATGGTTTTAAAATCCCCTTAAAGAAATATAAACGAATTCGATGAATGTTTACGAATTGTGTGCACCAATTGACAATGCAAAGTAAGAAATAGATTTCAACTCACTTCAGTATGGTAGTGAATCCTTTTTCTGACCAACCAAATAGTGACTTGATTTCTAATAATATTAATGTGCATGCTAGTTTTGAGGTTCTACTTGCACCTGATTTGAACATGGGTGTCTTCGTTGCTTTCTTGATGGAGTCTTTCAGGTTGTTATCATCAACATTAAGTTGGTGGTAATTACCCCTACTATCATTTCTACTCTCAACCATATGATCATTATTATCATCATTGTTTCCATCCCCAAAGAAACCTATAAGCATTTCATTCAATCCTTCTTCATGCATTGCATTTTCACTATCATGATCATCATTATTAAGGCTAGGTGGCATGTCATCAGTGTATGCGGATCTCATCAGCTCTTCAAATTTCTCAGGTGGTAGTAATCTCTTCAAACTTGCTTTTTTTTCCCTGGTATTGTTTAAAGGATGGTTTGGATCATCCCATCTAAATCATAATAACCTAGTTCGATCATGGGTATTAGTATGTGTTTCATCAGCATCTTCTAACTATCAACAAATGCAAGCATTATTTAATGTTTTCCAACAATTGGATAAATCATAAATGTATCAATTTCAAAGAAATATACTCAAATATGGCTTAAAAATAAAAAATAAAAATTGTATGAACATATATACATCAATTGAATAATGGAACATTATTTTATAGACTACCTTTTTTATACAATAATTTAAATAAAACACAATTTTGACAACATAGTTTATAAAACATCAGTCCACACTCATTTATTATTCTTTGGTTTTCTGCCCTTAAGAACATCCTTAGGGAGACCTTGTTCTTCCCTTTTCTTTCGCACAAGAGTGCATTTTAAGAAGGGGTGATCAATAAATAACTCATCCCCAATGGTAAGGTCTTTGATAGCCTCAACCATTATCAATCTATCAACCTCTCTTTCCATATCTCCATCTTTATCATTTATAACCTCAACAAATTGACAATTCGGTCTTACATTAGGGTCCCTTCCCTTACTACTATTTATAAATCCTGTAATATTTTTTTGTATGTATGCATGCCCATCTATATACATAAGATGGCCTCTATTAATTTCTTTTCCACTTTCAAATCGGATATTATGTGTATACATATTCGAATTTAGACCATATGTTGACATGCTAGGCTTATATTCTGCTAGCCTTCTCCATTCACCACTGTAATATGATGGACCATAATATGGCATTAATCTCCTAGTGGTTTGTTCTGAATTGTTTCTATGTTTAGATCCCACATATACATTTTGGAAAATAAAGAGGCCTAGATTCACTCCATGAATACTGGAGGGTCGTATCATGTAGTTGTATCCCCAAAATTGAAACACCTCGTACACTCTAGGTTTTTGTTGATCACTAGGCCAAGCGCAATATAATCGACAATCAAATTTCTCTTTGTAAATTGATCTCAAATTTAGGGGAAAGTCATCATCTCCAACACATTCATTCTCATAGGGTATGTAGTCCACCTTCCCCCTATCTTTAAGCAAATTATGCATCTTTAAACTAGTTCTTGTTCTGTGATTTGTTTTCATCAATTCCTCATCTTCCGAGCTGGTATATTGGCACATATTTTTGTTCGATGTATCATCTAATAAATGATCATTTCCCTCTAGGTTGGAAGTTGGTGATCCAGGAAACTTTAAACCAAGAACTTTATCCTGCAAGTATCCATTGAGAAAAAAATTAGTTATTTAAATAATATAAAACAATGTTTAAACGAAGTATACATGTTATTTATATCAAATTGGAAAATTCCTTACCACAATTCCTATTGAATTTGAATCAGTTGTAGGAGGCATACTACCGACTAGAAGCTCATCATATATGTAATGTTTCTTTCCACGACATACAGAACATCCACAAACAACAATTTTCTCAAAGTATTCATCCCATGTACTATAGTCTCAACCAACCTCTTGTTTAGTGCAATCATTTGTTGTGTCTAGAAGATCCATTGTCATATCCTCCTCCACCCACTGTCATCTACGTGGTTTAACATTTTTAGGTTCACATCCATGTACATATCTTCTTCTTTTTCTAGTTGAACACTTAGGCTCTGAATTTGCTCCAATCTCCATCTAAAATAATCAACATTCTTTAATTTATGTCAAGATTGGATAATACATTATAAATTTCAATAATACTGTGAAAAAAGATGGACATATCACAAAATTTCATCAAATAATTTTTCCTAAGTTAAGTCAAAATTTGAGTACCTAATGTCTCGCTTCATCCGTTTTGTCCGCATTTGATATGACACAATCTGTTGCCATGGCCTCGTCTCACCCCTATAATACACAACATAGTAAATAATGTTTAGTACACCAATTATATCATTTCAACGAATATGATATCCAACACAAAACCTCACTTTAGTCATATTTTCTTAAAGTATTCATCCCATGTACTATAGTCCTGATCAACCTCTTGTTCAATGCAATCATTTGTTGTGTCTATAAGATCCATTGTCATATCCTCAAATACCCACTATTGTCTACATGATTTAACAATTTTAGGTCCATTTCCATGTACATATCTTCCTCTTTTACTAGTTGAACGCTCAGGCTCTGCATTTGCTCCAATCTCCATCTAAAATAATTAACAACATGCATTAATTTATGTCAAGATTGGATAATACATTATAAATTTTAATAATACGGTGAAAAAATATGGATGTATCACAAAATGCCATCAGATCATTTTTTCCTAAGTTAAGTCAAAATTTGAGTACCCGATGTCCCGCTTCAGCTGTTGTGTCCTCATTTGACATGACACGATCTATTTCCATGGCCTTGTCTCGCCCCTATAATACACAACATAGTAAATAATGTTTAGTTCACCAATTATATCATTTCAACGAATATGTTATCCAACACAAAACCTCACTTTAGACATATATTTCATACTTTAGATGACTCATCTAGTTGTATAGGGGTCATTTCCAAGTTCAAAAATCTAACCTCTATTAGTTTTGCACCCACAAAATAGACATGGGATAAGGAATAGATAAAATAGGGAACCATGATTTCTCCCTTGGAACATATGAAGATGAGGTCAATTTAGGATCAATTTATTTATCAACTTCCAAGAAAAATACATCATTTTGCATTGCTAGGTGCTAAATTAGGTGCAATTTGCGCTTCCTTTTGCATCCCAAACGAATTACATTTAGGGCTGAAAGGTGGCACTAAATTCGGTGTTAACTACGCTGACTATAGCACCGACTACAGAATCAAGAACATAAATTTAAAACTTCCCACGTCAAGGAAGAGATGACAGGAGAAAAAAGTCGCGTGAAGGAAGAGAGGAGAGAAAAGGGAAAAATGGCACAATGGAGGGCTATAAGCAAGTAGATCAGAAATTCGATTTAGTTTACGACACCATACGTAAGGTTAATTTTTTTTTTTGTTCCCATAAATATTTTTGTTTGGATTAAATGGAGAGGATTGTGAAGAAAGGGTTGTGAATATTGTTTTGTTTACATGTGAATCGTTCAAGTCTCATGTGGTTGCAAAGGAGGTGGTTAAAATTGTAGACATTGCATTATTTCCTCTACATCTAAGACTAGTTAATGCATTTTTGAAACCCCAATGCCCTAGCTCGCTTATCATTCCCATCCCAAGCTTTCGGTTTCCGGTTTGATTTCTCAGACCTTCCTTCCATACCTATTTCTAAAGAAAACTTTCTTGCTTCCTTCCTAAAAATGTAGTCGAGTGCTTTCAAGACAAGTCCCATGGGAACAGAGGTTGGTCGAGACAATACGAGGATATAGGGATTTTGAGATGGCAGTTGAATAATAGATCATTTCCTCAAATTTGTGAGACCTTCAGTCTTAAATTAGCTATTACTAATTTTCACTTATTCTTTTATAGAACAATGAGTTTGTGGTTTCGAATTGATTGTGCGCACACATTCATTTTCTTTCTAATCAACAAATGCAACTCAAGCATGGGACCTATATGTGTTAAATCTCAATAAAACCACACTTTGCACCCTTTTTATCCCCCAAAGATTACCATTCTATACAAGTGCGCAAGCATTTTTTTTTTACAATACATTTGTTTCATTTTTCGTATATTTATATCCTTTCAAATATATTTATATTCTATACAGGTGCGCAAGCAATTGATTCGTAGGTGTTTAAATCTATAAAGAGAGTCATTCAAGTTAAAACTTTCATACCATAAACTGGATGAAAACTTTCATACCTGATAGTGTGTACTTTGTTTGGCTCCACAGATTGGACGAAAATAATTTTCCCTAGGTCACCTCAAAATTTCAAGCAATAGATGGAAGAGAAAAAAGGGAGCAGACTTTGGCCACAATGAGGTAATTCATTTTCAATTTATAGATTTGTAAATGTTTCCATTGTTTCTTTCATTTTTAGTTTTTAGTTTTTTATTTTTAAATTTAAAAGAAGAAATTTATTTTATAAATATATAGGGACAAGTGACTGACAAAGATAAAGAGGCATTGGCTTCCATATTGGGGGCAGAGGTAGTGAACAATTTGGATGATGTGCACTAGACAATGCTTTCTAGATACATATAAAAGTGATCTAGTGAAGCCCCTCAAACATTGCAACCAAATCAACTGTGTCAAAGGGAATCAATTGATTCCCCAAGCAGTCCTAGATCGAGCAAAAGATCCAGGAGGAAATCAGTAACAGTAAACTCTAGGAGTCTAGAACATGGAGTAGAGGCTTTCACTGTCCCACCCACTCCTGGGACATAGATTTCTTCCACCACGCCAAGTTTTCAATCTTGCATTGGTAGCTACAATACCAAGATAGAATATGGTGTGGTTTCATGGGAAGTCCAAATGAAAAATGCTAGAAAAGGGTTTGTGAATAGTTTGAAGGAATCATGCCTTCAATAGTTCAAATACCATCTACATTTACCATTCTCAAAGATACCCATACACCTGCAAAAAGCAGTTATCAATGACATGGAGACTAAATTTCGCACAAGTTGCTCTGTGAAGAAGGTAAAGCTATGAATGTCTCAAAATTGCAAGATATTTTGGTGCAACCAAACAAAGAAGATAAAAAAAATCCCTCCTGA
Organism: Sequoia sempervirens; assembly: GCA_007258455.2. Lineage (NCBI taxonomy): Eukaryota > Viridiplantae > Streptophyta > Pinopsida > Cupressales > Cupressaceae > Sequoia > Sequoia sempervirens. The sequence continues at coordinate 44,269,451 of VDFB02000009.1, forward strand.
GCTAAGGCTCAAAAAAAGGCCAATTGATGTAAGTGTCAAAGTATGGAAAGAGCTTGTAAAATCATATGAGAAGTCTGATGCACGGAGGAAGTTCGGTGAGGAGAGTACACGGGTATTTGAATTTGCTCATAAGATTATATCAAATTTATTAAATGATTTTTAAATTTTATTTGGGTATAGTTAAATTGAATTAGTATATGTTTTAGGACAAGGCCTCCAAGGCTAGGCTTCAAAAACTTCATGTCATGCATCACAGTGGCCAAAAAGGTTTATAGGCCTTGATCTGTAAATTTGCAAGTATATTTAATATGTTAAATGATTTTTTTTTAATTTCTAAGGAAAAAGTAAATGATTGCATATTAATTAGTTTAACTAGTCCATGTGCCATGTTTTGATAGGAGGAGAAATATGGCTAACATTCAAAGCAATTTGAAAAGGAAAAGTTACAAAGCAAAAAGTGGGTCAATTTTTTAATCTGGATGGAGAACGAGGTATCAATAGTTGACTTTCAATAACTTAGTTGGATATTGTTTTGTTAATATGTCAATTTTCATTTCTTGTGTTGAGTTGTTTATTAATGTGTAGGATGAGTTCTAAAGTGCTTCTCTGTTGGCCCTAGATCCCACTCAATTGTCCCATTATTTCATGTTGAGGAAAAAAATGTTGTTTTCCTTAAAGGGTATTGGGTGACATTCATGCCTTATTTTCATCGCATCTTTCAATTAATGACCATTGTCTTTTAATATCTCTTAAGTGTCCTCATTTAAGTTATGGTTTGTATCATTTGAGTAACTTAGTCCCATGTTGATTTGATTTATCTTCTTTTTTCTCAAACATGGTATCTCAAGGAGTGATTCCTTGAATTCATGTTGCCATTCTACTAAGTGATCCACATGCATCTGTTTCATCCTTCCTCACGATGTTTCCATTCTTTTAACATGTAATAATGTTTTGATGCATCTTGGTAGGAATCCTATAGATCTAACACATCCTTGTAGTCTACATCACTTGGCATAACTAACCAACCACTTAATTTTTCCATCTAATTTTAAAAAAGGCAATAAATTCATGTCTTCCAAGTTAAAAAAACTCCATAAATAAAGAAATCAATGGTAAAAATCTCGCAACCTGATCTGATCAACATAGAGAAGCGTGCAATACTAGACTTCTTAAAATTCAAAGGATAAATGGAATGTCCTTAACACCAATTAGAGCTATCCAAAAAAGCTAACTAAAAAAACAAACATGCTCCCGCACAGAATGGCCTAATGGCTAGTTGCCATAGAAGTCAAACTACCAAAGTAACAACACTGATCAAGTTAACATATATGCATCATTTACATAAATAGATGAACCATTTATGTGCATGAATAAATAGTAGAAGGATGTAGATGAACTCAATTCATCTGACTTTATGCCTCTTGGCAGGCATTCCTCTTGAATCTCTAATATCAGGTGCCTGAGACTTCCCTATAGCTTTTACCTTTTGTCGCCGCCTTTCCTCTTCACTGTCAGACTCATCTCCTTTTTCCTTATCTGCATTTCTGGCTTCGGCTTCCAATTCATCCCATGTTTTACCTTCCTCCCCTTCATAACCTTCTTCTTCTTCATCCTCATCTAACTCCATAAGAGATTCATCTTCTGAACCTTCCTCATCTGATTTTGATTCCTCTTCTACATTAGAGAGTTAATATCCTTGATCTAACACTTCTAAATTATCAGAATCAGAATCAGTAGCTTCCATATTCAAAAATTCCCAACCACCATCTTCAATAAATTTATCTAGATCATCAGTAATAGTCTTCAAAATTGGCCACCAGTTCAAGTTCATTCCAGTTCATAATACTTTATATGCATGGATTTCAGCCATTCCTTGATGCCATCAAGTGAATATTGAGGAATGGAATCAATGCAGAGTACATCCCACTTGAAGTCTTTGAAAACAATAGCCATATCAAATTCCTTTCTCCCAAGTCCTACTCTCTCAAGGTTAACAATCTCAATCTCACTAATAGTGATTACTAAGAAAGGTAATTCCACCAACTCTACCAAACAATTTATTGTAGGAGCAATAAAAGCAGAGGATTTGAAAGAAACTCCATGAAAACCAAGCTCTCTAAATGGTAAATCAAACTATAGTTCAAAATATTTTACATGAGGCTACTCCCATAGCTCTATTACTAGCTTGACAAATCCTTGAAACTCTGCATTGATATTATTTCTCTTGTCCCTCTCTTTTTGTTCTTCCTCAATTTCATCGGGATCATACATTGACCTTCTTGCCCCTCCTAAAGTTTGGACCACGTCCATTTCCTCCACATAAAACTGGACATCCTTGGTCTTCTTGGTTCCCACACCATGATATGGTTATGCAAATGAAAATGAAGCAAAGTAATCATCTCCTTCTCTATTGGCTAGAAGAATGCATGCTTAATGTTTTGATACATGATATCAACTCTCTCTTCTGCTCTCATGGTTGAATACCGAAATCCATTATGGTGGGCCTCTAGAGTTCTAGTCATCTTTCTTCCTCTTCCACCAAATGTTGGCCTGATCCACAAGTCTTCCTACCTAATTGCCTTTGTTTTTGAAAGTTGAAGTTTCTTCTAAGTCACTAGTGTAGCTCTCTCTACCTTTTCAAACTCTTTCATTGCTTCAGGAAATTAGCACCTAATTTATTAACAATCTCAATCTCACTAATAGTGATTACTAAGAAAGGTAATTCCACCAACTCTACCAAACAGTTTACTGTAGGAACAATAAAAGTAGAGGCTTTGAAAGGAACTCCATGAAATCCAAGCTCTCTAAATGGTACATCAAACTCTAGTTCAAAATATTTTAGATGAGGCTACTCCCATAGCTCTCTTACTCACTTGAAAAATCCTTCAAACTCTACATTGATATTAATTTTCTTGTCCTTCTCTTGTTGTTCTTCCTCAATTTAATGAGGATCATACATTGACCTTCTTGCCCCTCCTAAATTTGGACCGCATCCATTACCTCCAACTAAAACTGGACATCCTTGGTCTTCTTGGTTCCCACGCCATGATATGGTTATGCAAATGAAAATGAAGCAAATTAATCATCTCCTTCTCCGCTGGCTAGAAGAATGCATGCTTAATGTTTTGATGATACATGATATTAGCTCTCTCTTCTACTCTCATGGTTGAATACCGAAATCCATTATGGTGGGCCTCTAGAGTTCCACTCATCGTTCTTCCTCTTCTACCAAATGATGGCCTGATCCATAAGTCTGCTAGCCTAATTGCCTTTGTTTTTGAAAGTTGAAGTTTCTCTTGAGTCACCAGTGTAGCTCTCTCTACCTTTTTAGAATCTTTCATTGCTACAAGTAATTAGTGCCTAATTGATTAACAATCTCAATCTCACTAATAGCGATTACTAAGAAAGGTAATTCCACCAACTCTACCAAATAATTTACCATAGGAACAATAAAAGCAGAGGCTTTGAAAGGAACTCCATGAAAATTAATCTCTCTAAATGGTACATCAAACTCTAGTTCAAAATATTTTAGATGAGGCTGCTCCCATAGCTCTCTTACTCGCTTGAAAAATCCTTGAAACTCTGCATTGATATTATTTTTCATGTCCCTCTCTTGATGTTCTTCCTCAATTTCATCAGGATCATACATTGACCTTCTTGCCCCTCCTAAAGTTTGGACTACATCTATTACCTCCACATAAAACTGGACATCCTTGGTCTTCTTGGTTCCCACGCCATGATATGGTTATGCAAATGAAAATAAAGCAAAGTAATCGTCTCCTTCTCTGTTCGGTGGAAGAATGCATGCTTAATGTTTTGATACATAATCTCAGCTCTCTCTTCTGCTCTCATGGTTGAATACTGAAATCCATTATGGTGGGCCTCTAGAGTTCCAGTCATCTTTCTTCCTCTTCCACCAAATGTTGGCCTAATCCACAAGTCTGCCAGCCTAATTTCCTTTGTTTTTGAAAGTTGAAGTTTCTCCTGAGTCACCAATGTAGCTCTCTCTACCTTTTCAGACTCTTTCATTGCTACAAGCAATTAGTGCCTAATTCATTAATAATCTCAATCTCACTAATAGTGATTACTAAGAAAGGTAATTCCACCAACTCTACCTAAAATTTTACGGTAGGAACAATAAAAGCAGAGGCTTTGAAAGGAACTCCATGAAAACCAACCTCTCTAAATGGTATATTAAACTCTAGTTCATAATCTTTTACATGAGGTTGCTCCCATAGCTCTCTTACTCACTTGAAAAATCCTTCAAACTTTGCATTGATTTTATTTTTACTGTCCCTCTCTTGCTATTCTTCCTCAATTTCATCAAGATCATACATTGACCTTCTTGCCCCTCCTAAAGTTTGGACCACATCCATTACCTCCACATAAAACTAGACATCCTTGGTCTTCTTGGTTTCCATGCCATGATATGGTTATGCAAATGAAAATGAAGCAAAGTAATCATCTCCTTCTTTGTTGGATGGAAGAATGCATGCTTCATGTTTTGATACATGATATTAGCTCTCTCTTTTTCTCTCATGGTTGAATACCAAAATCCATTATGGTGGGCCTCCAGAGTTCCAGTCATCTTTCTTCCTCTTCCACCAAATGTTGGCCCGATCCACAAGTCTTCCAGCCTAATTGACTTTGTTTTTTAAAGCTAAAGTTTCTCCTAAGTCACTAGTGTAGCTCTCTTAGCCTTTTCAAACTCTTTCATTGCTATAGGAAATTAGCGCCTAATTGATTAACAATATCAATCTCACTAATAGTGATTACTAATAAAGGTAATTCCACCAACTCTACCAAACATTTTACCATAGGAACAATAAAAGTAGAGGTTTTGAAAGGAACTCCATGAAAACCAAGCTCTCTAAATGGTACATCAAACTCTAGTTCAAAATATTTTAGATGAGGCTGCTCCCATAACTCTCTTACTCGCTTGAAAAAACCTAGAAACTCTACATTGATATTATTTTTCTTGTCCCTCTCTTATTGTTCTTCCTCAATTTCATTAGGATCATACATTGACCTTCTTGCCCCTCCTAAATTTTGGACCACATCCATTACCTCCACATAAAACTGGACATCCTTGGTCTTCTTGGTTCCCACACCGTGATATGGTTATGCAAATGAAAATGAAGCAAAGCAATCATCTCCTTCTCCGTTGGTTGGAAGAATGCATGCTTAATGTTTTGATACATGAAATCAACTCTCTCTTTTGCTTGCATGGTTGAATACAAAAAATCCATTATGGTGGGCCTCCAAAGTTCTAGTCATCTTTCTTCCTCTTCTACCAAATGTTGGCCTGATCCACAAGTCTGTCAACCTAATTGCCTTTTTTTTTGAAAGCTGAATTTTCTCTTGAGTCACCAGTGTAGCTCTCTCTGCCTTTTTAGACTCTTTCATTGCTATAGGAAATTAGTGCCTAATTGATTAACAATCTCAATCTCACTAATAGTGATTACTAAGAAAGGTAATTCCACCAACTCTACCAAATAGTTTACCGTAGGAACAATAAAAGTAGAGGCTTTCAAAGGAACTCCATGGAAACCAAGCTCTCTAAATGGTACATCAAACTCTAGTTCAAAATATTTTAGATGAGGCTACTCCCATAGCTCTCTTGCTTGACAAATCCTTGAAACTCCGCATTGAAATTATTTTTCTTGTCCCTCTCTTGTTGTTCTTCCCCAATTTCATCAGGATCATACATTGACCTTCTTGCCCCTCCTAAAGTTTGGACCACATCCATTACCTCCATATAAAACTGGACATCCTTGGTCTTCTTAGTTCCCACTCCATGATATGGTTATGCAAATGAAAATGAAGCAAAGCAATCATCTCCTTCTCTGCTGGCTAGAAGAATGCATGCTTAATGTTTTGATACATGATATCATCTCTCTCTTCTGCTCTCATGGTTGAATACCAAAATCCATTATGGTGGGCCTCCATAGTTCCAGTCATCTTTCTTCCTCTTCTACCAAATGTTGGCCTGATCCACAAGTCTGCCAGCCTAATTTCCTTTGTTTTTGAAAGTTGAAGTTTCTCCTGAGTCACCAATTTAGCTCTCTCTGCCTTTTCAGACTCTTTCATTTCTACAGAAAATTAGCACCCAATTGATTAACAATCTCAATCTCACTAATAGTGATTACTAAGAAAGGTAATTCCACAAACTCTACCAAACATTTTACCATAGGATCAATAAAAGCAGAGACTTTGAAAGGAACTCCATGAAAACCAACCTCTCTAAATGGTATATCAAACTCTAGTTCAAAATATTTTATATGAGGCTACTCCCATAGCTCTCTTACTCGCTTGAAAAATCCTTGAAACTCTGGATTGATTTTTTTTTTCCTTTCCCTCTCTTGTTGTTCTTCCTCAATTTCATTAGGATCATACATTGACCTTCTTTCTAAAGTTTGGACCAAATCCATTACCTCCACATAAAATTGGACATCCTTGGTCTTCTTGGTTCCCACGCCATTATATGGTTATGCAAATGAAAATGAAGCAAAGTAATCATCTCCTTCTCTGTTGGCTAGAAGAATGCATACTTCATGTTTTGATACATGATATCAGCTTTCTCTTCTAATCTCATGGTTGACTATCGAAATCCATTATGGTGGGCCTCCAGAGCTCCATTCATCTTTCTTCCTCTTCCACCAAATGTTGGCCTAATCCACAAGTCTGCTAGCCTAATTGCCTTTGTTTTTGAAAGCTGAAGTTTCTCGAGTCACTAGTGTAGCTCTCTTTGCCTTTTCAAACTCTTTCATTGCTACAAATCATCTATGGTATTTAATCATTTCTACCACATCATTGATGTTCTTTGAATACTTAGATCTAAAGGAAATTTCCTTAACATAAATACTGCTAGGGAATTTCAATGTTGGCATGTAGTTGGCATTAAAGTCAGTACTTGGAACATTGAAAATTATCCTTATATAAGAATTCCCTCCATCTTGTTGGCTTGTAACATTCTTGATGGTAGCTACATGAAATGGAACCATGATGCCATATATGGGTACCAGAACAACATCATTTTTTGTATCAACCTGAATAATGAGCTCTCTAGAAACGGGGATACCATCCACATTTTTGTATGAAAACATCTCAATGGATGGCTTGGAAGATCCATGTCCATCTCTTGTGCCAATGCCCCCTGCAACCAATCTTCTTGCAGTCTCCTCATTCTTTTGCATAGGGTAGGCACTTAAGGTTATGTAATAGAATTTACAGTTGATAGTTAAATTGTATAACAAATTTTTTATGATCTTTACTAACGTTTATTAGAATTGTTGCACATGTTTTACATCATTGGAATCACATATTAGCTATAACTTTTTTGAAATTTTATTATGGTATGTGCACTTTGATATTATGTAATATGATTATGGTTTCATCTCATATGTTGTAATATTAGATATATAACAGAAAAATAAATTATTGCATGAAATAAATAATAAATTTTCATTTTAAATGTTTTTTTTGCAGAACACAGGTCTTCTAGAAGATCAAGATGGTCCTCATCATGATATGGATCCAGAAAATATTGGTTCTGCTAGTACAGATCACATGGCAAAGGACGATGATGACGTAGATACGGAAGACACCGAGGCCGATTACAATGATGATGACAATGACGATGATGATCACAATGGTGGTGATGATGATGAGGCAGTTGATGGTAGTACCTAGTGACATTCATGATCATATAGACTGCATCATGGATCATTGTTGATATATTGTTATGAGGCCTCTTTTCATGGTTATTATCATATGTATCATTTTCAAGGACTACAACACCATATTATTGAGTTGTATCATATTGACATTTATCATTTTCACTTATAACATTTGGACATGTATCATCTTGACTTGTATCAATTTGAGTTAAATAATTTATCATTTTTACTTATATCATTTGTACATGTATCATTTTGACTTATGTCAATTGTTGGACATGTATCATTTTGACATGTTATTGATCTATTGGCATATTTGACTTTCACTTATTTTGGTTATATATGATGATGATCTTATCAGTATTGACTTCTCAATTTATATATATTAAAAGTGATCGGATTTTTGGATGGATATTTATTACGTATGATGATTTTAATTTACTGCTCAAGATGGATGTTGTCAAATTCGATTAAATTATAGATATTTGACTCACTTGTTTTAATTATAGATGATCTGATCATGTTATAATAATTATCTTGATATTTAAGCATATGAGTTAAATAATTAAATTACTTACTCTATAATCATATGAGTTATTTAAGAGGCATCATATATTTAACTAATTAAATTGAAATAAAACATATTAAATTAATAAATGGAAGCAAAACAAGAAGCATTTTTAGAAGAAAAAATGGAAGCCAAACTAGAAACAAACTAGAAGCAATCTTGGAAGCAAAATTGGAAGCAAACCTGGAAGCAAAACTGGAAGCAAAACCAGAAGAAAAACAAGAAGCATTTTTAGAAGAAAAAAAGGAACAAACAATGGAAGCCAAACTAGAAGCAAACTAGAAGCAATCATGGAAGCAAAACTAGAAGCAAACCTAGAAGCAAAAACTAGAAGCAAAACTGGAAGCAAAACGGGAAGCAAATTTGGAAGCAAAACCGGAAGAAAACCTGGAAGCAAAACTAGAAAGAAACCTGGAAGAAAAATTGGAAGCAAACTGGAAGAAAAATTGGAAGAAAAACCAGAAGCAATCTTGGAAGAAAAACTAGAAGCAAAAGTGGAAGCAAAACCAAAAGCAAAATTGGAAGCAAAATTGGAAGAAATTTGGAAGCAAAACTGGAAGCAAATTTGGAAGCAAAACTAGAAGCAAAATTGGAAGCAAAACCGGAAGCAATCCTGAAAGCAAAACTGGAAGCAAAACTAGAAGCAAAAGTGAAAGCAAACTTGGAAGAAAAATTGGAAGCAAAACTGGAAGCAAAACTAGAAGCAAATTTGGAAGCAAAATTAGAAGAAAAATTGGAATAACAACCGGAAGCAAACTTGGAAGCAAAACCGGAAGAAAAACTGAAAGCAAACCTGGAATCAAACCTGGAAGCAAAATTGGAAGAAAAACTGGAAGCAAAAATGGAAGCAAAACTGGAAGTGAAATCAGAAGCAAAACTAGGAGCAAAACTAGGAGCAAAACTGGGAGCAAAACTAGAAACGAAAATGGGAGCAGATATGGAAGCAAAATTGGAAGTCAATTTGGGCGCTAATTTAGATGCTATTTTTGGCGTTATTTCTTGGTGCTATTCTCGGCGCTAAAGGAGATGCTATTATTGGCACCACATTTCTGATGCAATATCCAGTGCTAAATCCGGCGCAAAAACTGGCAATGAAAAAAAGAAAACTTATTTGACTGAATTTTGCGTCGTGAGATGAGTCTGATTGATGGACTCAAATACACTAAAATCTGACACAAAATTCGGCGTTGATTGCCTATTGTGTTGTTGTGGGTCCATACCTAGTGAACTAGTGTCAACACTATCAGTGAAAAAGCTAGATAACCAAAGATCCACAACGAGTGTGTTATCACAGAATGACATGAGTCTCAAACAACTACATCTCACTATATATTAGCAATAGGACACCAAGTTGTAAAGCTCATGCAAGGGAAAATCAATGAATGCAAGATAAATGCAATGAACACAAGATAAATGATATGCTTTAATTCCAATTCTTAAATTTTTACAAATGCACTTGAAATAAAACCCAATTAAGCTAGATCTAATGATATGAATGAAATAGAAACTCAGCAGACTGAAACAAAGATCTAACAGCAACCAACAAAAGCATAGAAATGAAGTTTTAAATGCTATAAAATGCAGGTTTAGGTCTGATACGGGACTAAATCACCTAGATGGGTGAATGAGTCCTAGATAGGGTTTTTAACAGGTTCAGATACTGAGAAATTGTCAACACAGAATTCCCAAAAATCAGGAGCAAAGACTTGCACCAAGACTAAATCGCCCAGATGGGAGAATGAGTCGCAATGAGGGTTTTCACACTAAATTTAGCAAATTCTGAGTTGATTCTAAGTTTTCTAACTTGTATGTTAACTTGACTATTTGCAATTACAGATTTTTGGTGAAATTAAATGATGCAAGATGCAAAAATGCAACCTATATGCACTTTTCACTAATGCAAGATTTAGGAGCCCTAAATGCAAATTAACTAATGCAAGATCTAATGAAAAGTTAATGTAAGCTAAATATAGGACTTTAATGCACTCCAAATTAAAAATAAAGGGTTTGAAGGTCAGGTTCACCAAAATGAACCATAGGAAATAGAGTTCCACCTTTTGGGAGATGGAACTAGGGGTTAGGACCTATTTCACTCTTAGTTCATTAAAGGAAACCCTAGAGATTTCCACCCAAAGATTCGATTGAGGGAAGTACTAGGACATAAGAGGGGGGGTTTCCTTAGGTGTGATTAAAATGGATTCACCACTAAGCAAATGCTTAGAAAGAAGGAAATGAAAGCAATATGAAAATCTAGCTATGTAACCTAGAAAATGAAACTTATAATCAGAATAATAAACTGAGGATAAACAGAGGATCACCTAGAAGATTGGAGATGTTTGAAGAAGGAAATAAACCTTGAAATTTCAACTTTTGATGCTTACTAGGACTGATACACCAAACTGGGTGATTTAGTCCTAGTTAGGGTTTCTGGGTTGAATCTGAAATCTATTGTTGGCAAACTAGGATCTACAAAAAATTGATGAAAAGGTGTATACTAGGACTCATATGCCCAAGGTAGTGATTTAGTCCTAGTACTAGGGTTTGGCTGAAACTATTGGATCCTCAAGTGATCTTCTATAGCTTTTGTCTTTTCTGATCTCTGAGTCTGAAAGTCTGAATTGCGAGCTATAAGGTGAGTTTCCATAAAGATGAAAACTTATTGACAACTTTGACAACTTTCTTCAATCTTGCAATTTTGTCTTCAAAGGATCTTCAAGATCCAAATCACCTAGATTTGCAATCACACATGAAGAGTAGAAAAATGTTGTTGTGTTGGGGAATAGGGGTTTGCCTTGGCCAAACCCCATTTGGGTAATTAAACCTTAAAATGAAATGAAATAGAAATGAAGGAATGATGAATGAACAATATGCAATGTTGCAACTCACCAAACCCTTGTAACAAAGGCTACAATCTTGTGTGAAATGGATCCAATGGCTATGGATCTTGACTCTTGATCTTGATATGAGATAATGTCTTTGAATGCTTGCTTGAATCATGAGAAACCTACATCACAAATGTTAGCTCAAAAACACGCATGATGCATGATGACTTTGACATGATGCTTGAATATTAAATATTTCTCCTAAAAATTTGATAATCAACTCTTGAATGCTCATAAGATCACTTGAATTCACTACGAGAGAATACGTGAAATAATACTTTTTTATGCCAAATTTCCTAAAATTACAACACTACAAGCTAACATCAGATCTAGGAGAATAAAATCCTGCCAAGAATTGAATTCAAAATAGGTTCAACCTAAAGCGGGACTCATACGCCAGTTGGGGCATACAAGTCCCAATAGCCTAATATTGGGACACAAACTTCAAGAAATGTTAAGTTCAATGCCATATTCCAAATGAGGCCTCAAAATCTAGGTGGGACCCATACGCCCAAGGTGGTGTATGAGTCATAGATCACCAGATCTGGAACACACAACCCAAAAACATGAATTACATATGATTGGTTATTTAATAAATTTTGGGATTATCCTCAGAGAAATACATTAAATAAGGCTTGTGGATGCAAAATAGGACCAAATAAGGCATAAAGAAGCCCAATTTTAGTAGGGAGGGCCCAAACAAGTGTGAAAATGTAAAGGGATACATTTTTCTACACTACAAGAAATAACATTGAGGGAGAAGAAATATACAAACTCAAATATGGAAGAGAGAAACCCACAAAAAAGTAAAGTAAAATCCTCATATAGCAACAATAAATCAAAAGAACTCATTACTAATATGGAAAACATGAAGAAATTATCAATATTTGGCAAAGATACCATTGAGGCATTGGAACATATCTTCACTTTAGAGTATACATGGAGAAGAAATAAGACTTGAAGAAACCAAGTTTAACTTTATTATTTTGTAGGGATATTGAGGAATTATGCTCTTAAATGGTACATGAAGAAGTGCCCACAACATGATAAATAATGGTAGGAAATCACAGAAGATTTCCTATATATTGGTGTGAATAAGGTTTCCTTCCTAACTAGTTTACCTAGTAGGTCACATTCACATGTTAATTTTACTTAATTCCTAGGAATATTTCTAGAAGTCTTAGATGTCATGTGATCTTATCATATCTGATCATAGCATTCAAGATTTTTGGATAAACTGTGTGCCAATTTTTACATCAAGGTTTCAGATCATACTCCATGATCCATCATCAGGATGATAAGCAGATAGAGTGAAAACATTCCTAGATCCAAGCTCCTCGCCTTCAAAAGTTTAATGAGCAACTCCAACCTTGTCATTTCCAAGGCTAACAAAGGCAATGCTATTGTGATCATGAATAAGCTTGATTACTTGTCCAAGATGCACCTCCTCTTATCGGATACCAGTAGCTACAAAATCCTTGATTCCAATCCCACCTCCAAATTAATAAAAAAAGTTAAGTCTGTCATTGCGGAATCATCCTTTGATGAAACCACCAAAAAATGGCTCTACCCTTCCAAAGAGGTAACCCCCCGTATCTATGGGGTTCCTAAAATCCATAAAATGGGTACCCCTCTGAGACCCATTGTTGATACTATTAATTCCCCTACTTACAAATTAGTGACCCATCTTGCTAAACTCATCTCTCCTCTCATTGGAAAATCAAGATCCTTCATCAAGAACTCTTCCCATTTTGTGGACTTCATCAAGGAAAAGAAACTAGATGAAGATGATCTTCTTGTTAGCTTCGATGTCCTCTCCCTCTTCACCAATGCCCCCCTTCTTGATTCTATCGAGCTTATCAAACAAAAGGCTAGTTCTAAGATTGCTTCCTTAGTTGAGTTATGTCTCAGATCCACCTTCTTCTCCTTCTAAGGTGTTATTTATGAGCAAGTGGATGGAGTTTCCATGGGCTCCCCTCTCTCCCCCATCGTGGCCAACCTTTACATGGAGCACTTTGAAGATATCTCTCTCCATTCATTTCCCTTCAAACCCAAGTGGTGGAAATGTTATGTGGATGACACCAATATATGTTGGCCTCATGGTCGTGAGAAACTTGAAGAATTCCACTCGCACTTAAACAACATATTTCCTTGCATCTCTTTCACCAAAGAAATTGAATCATATAACCAACTTCCTTTCCTTGACATTCTTCTCACCAAAAGAGCTGATGGTTCCTTATCTTGCTCTATCTTTCATAAATCCACCCACACTAATCTATACATTCACTCTACCTCTCACCATCACCCTAGCCAAAAATTTGGGGTTCTCAAAGCCTTGGTTTCTAGAGATTTTATAATCTGTGATGATGAGCAGCTTGAGCAAGAGTTAGCCCACCTTACCCATGTCTTCACATTAAATGGTTACAAAAGAAATCAAATCAACAAAGCAATCAACCAAGCCAAAGCTAGGCTCACCCTCAAGTCTCAAATTTCTGGCCCCTCCTCCCTCCCTCTTGCCACCCTCCCCTATGTTGAGGGTGTCTCCAATAAAATTGCTAAGATTCTCCTCAAAAAAGGTATCAATTGCACCTTCAAGCCCATCTTCACAATAAGAAATCACATCCCTTCCCCCAAAGATCCCCAAGATCATTTCCTCAAATCTGGTGTCTACAAAGTTTTTTGTTCTTGTGGCATCCCTTACATTGGGGAAACCGGTCGTTCCATCAACACAAGAATCAAAGAGCATTGTGCTGACATTAGACATAAATGTATCTTAAAATCTGCACTAGTTGAACACTCCTCTAAGACAAGCATCGCATTGCCTTAGAGGACACCAAAATCCTATTCAAAGAAGACAACTTCTTTAAGAGGAAACTCAAAGAGGCCATAGAAATTAACAATTGTCCCTGCAACCTCAACCATGATGGGGGTTGGTCTCTCAGTTTCTCCTGGAAACCCCTTTTAAATAGCCTCAAAGTTCCCTCTCCAAGTCTTTCTTGATTCCCCTCCTTCCCCCTTTTCGTTTTTAACCTTCCCAAACCTATCCCTTGTCACCCCCTCCTTGCTTGTCCTCATTGCTCTCCCTTCGTTCTCCCTCCTCCTATCCCTCCCCTTGTTTGTTTTTTTATTTTAATCTTTCTTTTTTAGAGTTGTTTTCGTTATCTTCTCCGATTGTGTTTTTTATCGTTCTTCTTAGTTGGATGTCCTTTTTGGTTTCATTCTTTCATTATATGTTTTTGTCTTATTATTTTTCAAGCATATTATGTGTTACAATAATAAGCATGCATATGATTATTATTATATTCCATATATTATATACTAGTTTTACTTTCCTTTAATTGATTTGTTTTATATTTCATATATTATAATAAGTAACATTTAATTGATTTGTTCTACTTTCCTTTTGTTTTCTTTATTTTGCTTGACCTTTATTATTCCTTTTTTTCCTTACTTTTGTCTTTATCCCTTCTTAATTTGTGTTTCATTTGTTCTTTTCATTTATTTCTTTTTATCACTTTTCTTGTTTACTTTTTATCATTATATTTTATGTTCATTTCCCCTTGAGTTTTCTTTCTATTCTTCTAGTTAGTTCAAGTGCTATTTATTTCTTTGTTTTGATTATTTGTTTTCATTTTTCTCTTGAATCTTTATTTTAATTCTTTTCTTTTTCTTTCCATTCTTTTTGTTTTTCATTTATTTTTCTCCTTTAATTTGTGTCTCCTTTCATTTTTTACTTTTATTTTTTAGCTTGCTTTTCTTTCATCTAACTTTATTATTCCTCTTGTCTTTGTGTTAGATTATTTACCTCCTCTTGTCTTTGTTTAATATTTTTGGTTTAATTTTATTACATTGCTATATATATTATAACATTTATTATTAGTTTTAATAGCTTTCTTTATAATTATATTGTTATTTCCTTTCTTTGATTTAGATTTTTGATTGATTAAGTTTTTTGTTCCTTGTCCCTCTTTTTTTGTTTTATTTATTTTATCTATTATTTTGCATTTTATATTTTATTATTTGTGAGTTTTGTTTAATACTATAACTAGTTTCATTTTATATATAAAAAGTAAATTATAGCATTTAATTGATTTTTTTTATTTGATATTGTAATTATCTTATAAATCTTTTTCCTTTTTTTCATTTAATTGTACATTTTCTCTTGATGTCATTTTTTGACTATTTTCTTCTCTTTCATTTGTCTTTTTGGGGTTTCGTGCCTCCCTTCCCTCCCTTCTCTCCTTTCCTTTTCTATCCAAGTCTGTTGTCTCTTTTTCATTTCTCACTCTATCTGTTTATCATCTTGATGATGGATCATGGAGTATGATCCGAAACGTTGATGTAAAAATTGACACACAGTTATTTCAGAAATCTTGAATGCTATCTATTATGGACTGTGGAAACATAATGCTATTGATATCTTATCATGTCATTTAATACTTGTTTCTTAGGTAATTTAATATTTGATGAGTTAATTGTCTCATGACATACGATTAAGACACTTGTCATGATTTTGTCTAATCCTATGTCTCATCTTGGCTATATAACCAAGGGGTTCTCATTTGTAATTATATGGTATTCAATTCTATTATAATCTTGAGCATTGCATATTGATCTTCTCTCTTTGTGCTTTATATTTGGCCTCTAGATCTTGGGTGGCTATCTGTATAGACAACTCTTACATGGTATTAAAGTAATTAAGGTGCCTTTGGTTAGTATTTTTGGAGAGATTAAATGGTATATCTTGAAAATTTGAGTATGCTCTTCTCTTGCATCAAATGTTGATCTAGAGGATCAGAAAAAATTGATAATAATACTAAATTATGGGGGGGGGGTTCCTCTACAAATTTGTATTGCAAGTTCATTTTGGGGCTTATTGGTGTAAATTTGAGCTCATCATTAAGTTTAAGGTGTTTGATAAGGTCATTTTTTCCTTTCTTTGTTCAAATTGGACATATGAGGCCAGATATATGAGGGTTTGAAGTTGAAAAGTGGTTGTTAGATCCAAGAGGTGGCTATAATTTTAAACATTTTGGGTCAAATCCAATCTTGTCATCGTGTCCAAAAGACCCAAAACACTAAAGATCAAATATCAATTCATCAAAATTGGACAACTTTACCTAAGGCCGTTAGAGAATTTTTCCCCTCCTCAGTTGTCCATATGACTGCATGGTTGCTTGCACAGTTGCACAATTGGTACAATACGATTTCAAAAAAATTATATATTTTATTTGGTTTGTAAAAAAATTCTATTTTTTAAATAATATATATATATATATATGATTATTGGTTTATGAAAAAAATTATTAAAAATTAGAATATAAACAACATATAGTGTGCATATTGTACTCGCTACCTACGTTCAGTATGCGAGAGGCTTGTGGGGGCTCCATGTGGAGCAAACCCCATAGGTCTCACCACCCCCACCACAAGCATGACTACCTAATATAAAACCCATGAGAGATAATAAATCGGCAACAAAATATTGCTTCAAGATTCACTTGGCAAAAATTGCATATTTCATCAAAGATTCAAGATTCCATTGACATCACCAATTAAAGAATATTTCAACAAAATATTTTAGTGAGAGAACATTCTAACAAGACAGGGCATATTCTAACATCATGACCTCCCAACCATAAAATTTAACATTGTGAATGGTGTTGTGCCTTGCACACACGCCCCACTGAAAGTGAGGACCCCCTCTTTTCTTTTTGCTTGGTTTTCCTGCTTTTCGGGTTTTAGGTTGGTTTGCTTTAGGTCAATTTCCCTTTTAGGTAGGTTCTTGTTTGATTTTGAGTCTTGGTTGCATTCCAAATTTAATTTTTGGGTAAGTTTATAAAGATTTGAAGATTGGTAGAATGACCCCTAAATTTCTAAAGATTGAGTGACCCTCAATTTTCCACAAGGTCGAACGACCCCTGATTTTTTGCAAGGTCAACTGACTTCCATTTCTTTCACACGGTTTGGTCATGGTTTTTTTTGGTAGGGTTGTATGAGAGTGAGTTCTCTATAGGGTTGAGTGTATATTCTAATCCCACAATGTATGAGGACACTTAAAATTCCCGCAAAGTCAAAGCACCATCGAAATTCCGCAAGATACATCGATTACCACTCATTGCGGAATATTCATATGCATTTGGATATATTTCATTTCTCCATAATGTTGACTCCTTCCATACCCACCATCCTATTAAATTTCATTCTTAATTTGGAAGCTATGTAAAATTGTGTAATGGCTTTGCTCCTCCATTCGATGCCTATTTCTCTGCAAAATTTTAAATTGTGAGATTTCTAAGCTGGTCAGGATCTATCCACTTTTCCCCTAAAATCCCCTCAATGCTCCATCATACTTCAAACCATTAAAGTTTTGACGCATCCCATTGCTTATTATACTCTTCAAACCCTCTAAAATGTTGCAATGTTATATGAGGTTGGTATCTTTTTAAAACATTATTGAACATCAAGATGAGCCCGTTGTTATTCTATCATGTCCCTTGCCTGCTTAGGATGTCGACTCCTCCATTTTCGCCAATATTTTATCATGTCTTGAGAGCTTCGGGATTAATCTGAATAAGATATTCCTTATCTAGATTATTATGTGGAGTTATGTCAAATATATCTTCGATTTTACTTCTCTATGCCCAAAATTTTAGTTCATGAGAATGAGTATATATTTGATTGCACTTATTATATTTTAGTTCAAAAAATTTCTATGGGAGTTTACGCCTGGTTTGTATCAGAGTTCTCCCTTAGTCTTTATCGTTCCCGAGTGTCGTTAATGTGTTAAGGGTTTATCTTGGGGCTACAAAGAATTTTGATACATGTTTTGTCCAAATCCATTGCGAAGTCTCAGTCAGTATTAGCATATATCCAAATCAATCTTAAATCTCTGCAAAGTTTCCATTTCTCTGAACCTTCATGCCAATGTTTCACCCATGCATGCTTGCGTAATCGCTTATATATTGTGGAGATTTGCCAGCAAAGATATGTCTTATTAACACGTAAGATTGGCACAATATTAGCTACTATTAATATTATCGACTCCCCGTAGAGGAGCTCTATAAAAATTTCTATGTTGTGGAAATTTGTTGTATGCTTGGATATATCCATCTGCATCCTCTTGGTTTCTCACATATCTCATACATTCATTGTGTAATTTCTCTTATTGTGCAGTTTTTCCCCCAAGTGGGATATAATTAAGGACACATCCAATCTTCACAATGTCTTTTCATATTGTGCGATATTTGGACATATGTAATATCTCCACAATTGCACAATATCTTGAGTTGTGCATTTTCTCCCAGTTCACCAAAGGAAAATTCACCGTCAAGTAAAATTCATCGCCGGCAATTCACCGTGGCAGGTGGCAGTGAATTTTCTGTGGATGAATTGATGGCGGTGAATTTTCCGTATGCCTCGCTGGTCATATTTGTGATAAAATATTAATACTCATCTAAATTCCACAATGATTAAATGACTTAATTTTCCAAGAGGTGTTATTTCTTTGAATTTATGATGCATCCATAATCATTTTTAATACTCACTTTTTTCACACAGAAGGGAAATATTTTTTTTTTTAAATTAAAAGAGGAGAGGTTACATATGGGCATGATGGACATTCATGGCTGGCAAAGCTCCAAAATAATGAGATATTAATAAACATGATATTTAAATGAGTTGGTTTTAAATAGTTAAATGTAATTTACATGATCAGGCAAATAAGACAAATATATACCCCACAGAATTAGAATTTCTTATGGCATTCTAGAACTTTTAAAAATTATAATAATGATAAAATTGGAGTTGTATCGTTAAATTCTTAGGATTTGTCTAAAAATTTTTGTCTCAGATCTGTATATTTAATAACAGGCCGATATTCAAAGGATATCTTCTAAAAGGGTTTAAGTAATAATACCCAATGTTAAAATTATTTCTTAATGGTTTATGCCTACAAGTATAATAATGTGGAATCGGATCAGGTCAAGGGATGATTTGTACCTCAATAATTATGATAGTTTCATTGAAATTTGTCACTTTCTAATGATACATTATGATACCTACATGTTCAAAATAAAGACCAAACTTCCCAAACGAGTTTGCATCAAGAATTGTGCCCAGATTTTCCTATTTGTTCCAAATTTTCCGGGAGGGAGGTTTACATGTGAAGTTGTCTCAATATCCTATGACTTTCTATCCTAGCTATTTTCTAGTTGTCTTTTTATTCCCAAGGAGCTAGAGGGGTGTTGTTTTATTTTCTCAAAATAAGGGAGGTGTAATAGAAGATACAACAGAAAGTGAATCAAGAATCAAATTTAGTCCTAGGAATTTAATGTTAGATCTATGTTAGCTATGTCATGTATGCCAACTATGATATTTTACATATTCTAAGAAATATTACAACTAATTCAATTGGATATGTTTCATTCTAAATATTAAATGTTGATGTAATCTTAACCCTTCATGTTGAGATGATCTACACCATTGATCATGTCTAAGGTTTTGTTGATCTTGCCTATAAAAGGATGGAGTTTTGTCATTGTAAAGTGTATTGGAATAGGAATTATTGTAAATAGACATTTTTGGAATTAGTACAAGTAAATAATTGAATTTTGGTGTTCTACTTGTGGTTTCTTATGTTTGCATGTTTTCTTTTCTTCAATGTTAGATAAATTTTAGTTATGATGATGGTGAAGTGTGAAAATATTTCATAAATCTCTGGTTCATACCATTCATAGCTTGTTGATTGTAAGTTGTTTTGTATGGTTAGTCTGAACCTCATTTGATATTAGTTCAATTGGGAAGATTTATTTAAATTATGCTAGAATTAGGTATTTATATGAATGTTCATGATATGAAAATATTTCATTTCCTTTTAAGATCACACTATTCTTGTGGCATTGTGAGTTAATCTCTAATTAGCTATGAATTGGTTTTACGCAAGATCTATTTATTTGAAACACCAATCATTATTGGCATTGTCTAAGTTAGGTTTTCTCAACTTAATCCTTATCTTTTGAAGTTTATTTGAAAATTTGTGTTAGTTTAGGAAGAAAAGCATCCTCTATATTGCAATATCAAATGTTGAAGACTAATTTTAGGTCTTAGATTTGAAAATCTAGTTAGGTTTTCATGTCAATTCCAAACCATTCAAAACCCTCATTGTTTAAACTCCAACAAGGATACTCCAACAAGACTATCAAAACCATTCAAGACTTGACTATCAAAGCCTTGGGGTAATATTTTTAAATTCTTAGAGGTTAGATTTCCTTCCAAGAGAGACAAGATACTTTGTGTTTTGTCTATGTTGTGATGTGCAAAAGCACTCACCAATAGATGGCTGACATCAACACTACATCAACAGCCTTTTTGAAAATTTTGCAATCCAACTTTGAAGGCTCATAACTCAATAATTTGACCTCCTTTCTTGAGTGTTTTTTTTATTTGAGGTAAAAAATCGTGCCTTTTGTATTGTTGTAGACAATTTTTAATTTTTGTGTCTGTACTTTCTAAAAAAATCAGATTCTCACAAGTGTTGTTGAGCCATTTTCATTTTGGGAACTTTCAAGGCTCCATTCTTGCTCCTACGGTAACATTTTTTGGTGCAGTTCTTTTTGAAAGTGAATAATTTTCCATGTAATTTTTAGTGTTCTGATTAGATTAGTGTCATTTTTTCAAAAAAATATACTTTGAGTTTGTGGCCAAATTTGGCATCTAGAAGCACTAAGATCAAGACCAATGTTATTTTTAGCAAGTGGAATCTATAATCTCACTAAGTATAAAGTGTTAAATCATATTTTTTTGGGGATTTTTAAATTGAGTGATTTAGGGGGGAGGGGGACGGGGGGGGGTGGCTCTTGGTGCATTATTTTGATATGTTTGCTAGTTCTCTTCTTTTCCACGTATCATTCTAAGGTTCCTTTGCTAACATCATACAATTATTCACCTTGGCATCAACATGCATGAAGTGCTTTAATGACTTAAGGTCACTCTCTATATGTTGAGAATGAGGTGCATGAACCTAAAGATGATGAGAAAAAGATAGAATAGATGATTGAACATATTAAAGTTCTTGGATATCTTTGTATCTTAATCTCTCAAGATCTATTATTTTAAATTGACTCATGTAAGGATTCTCATGAAGCTTGGAACAAATTTTAAACATTATATGACACTACAGATGAATTAAAAGGCTATCAAATTGATAATGAATTGATGAGCCTTCATTTTAAGAACTTTAAAAATATCCAAGACTACATCACTAAGTTTAATGATCTAAGAGAGAAATGTAAAGCACATGTGGAATTGATAAAAAGGATATTCAGTTGGTCTATAATCCATTGAAAAAAATTGGTCCTAATTATGTAGCTTTTGTTTCTAGCTTTCATACTCATAGGTTGATTATGGGGCCTGCATATACTACACCTTCATATGTATATTTTTCTGATATGTTAATCTATGAGCAACAAAAACTTTTATGGGTCTCGTAAATTCACTTAAATCGAGCAGGAATTGTTGGTTAGTCAAGTGAAAGAGTTAGAACATTCTAATAAGAAACATAAGAAATCAAAGAACAACCCACATTTAGATCAACCACAAAATAAATCCTCTTCCAAAGATAAATCATCTAAGAAGGAGAAGCCTACTTTTTCATATTGTAAGAAGCTTGGGCATGATGAACAGTCTTGATATAAGAATTATATTGATGAATTGAAATATCTTAAAATAATCATATTGATCTACCTTCCACAATGTCTCAGTCAAATTCTTCTTCTTCAAAATATTCTAATAAGGATAAAGGCCATGCTAGTATAGTTATTACATCAAGAAGAAAAGGACAAGCTCTTTATGCTTCTATACTTGTCTTGGATCAAGGAGATGGCTTCTAGATTTAGGAGCATCTCACTATGGCATTTTCACAGTCTATATTCTCTTATTTTGATCCTTGTGCTATTTCACCTATTTTTATGGGGAAAAATACATTTATAAATGTAATTGGGAAGAGATCTATTGATATAGGGGAAGGAACTTTCAATGATGTTTTGTGTGTTCCTCATTTATCAAACAATATTCTTTACATCTATCACATTACCCATGGTGGATATGGGAGGATTGTGGAATTCACTCATAATTCAGTTATCATTAGAGACTTGGAGAGTAGAGAGACTATTTCTATTGTGATGGTTGATCATTTATCTCAGTGGTTATACACCTTTTATATATTTTTCTTCTAATGATGACTTTGTTCATTTCGTTGTTCATCACACTTCTAGTATGGACTATGAATTTGAGGATAATTTTGGCTACTTGAACTTGGGTGTTCTCACATTAGATCCCAGTCTTGAGCCTTGCATTCCATCTCCTCTATTTCTTGTTGTATTTGATGATTCTCGTGTTATCACAATTTTGGCCTCATGTGATTCAGTGCAACAAGATCTACATCATCTTCCAACTACATCTACTTGGGACGAGTAGTTGATAGACATTATTGGTTTGTTTATAGAGTCCCACATTTTAGATTTGGGAGACACCATTGATTGCATACATCTTCTCTTTGATAGAGATGATCCTTCTTCAATCGTTGTGAGAGAACATTTTGACCCTCTTGTTCATTCTCTATATGATCATCCTTCACGGTTTGAAATGAGTATGGATTATTTTAGAAAACATTTGGAAGAGGCTTCTTTATCTTCAAAGGATATATCTTTGTCTTTGTATTGTGTTCTACATCTATTTATAGGAGATTCTAGATTTTATTCTTTTGCAATGTGGCCTAGAATATATGTTTGGAGTGTGTCAACTTTCAACTTTGACATGGAGAAGAATTAAAATACATCACATATCATCCTTCTTCTTACATGTTCCTTTATGGATTGGGAAGACATCCTACATACTATCTTGGTTTTGTTTCTTTCTAAGGGGAGGAATGTTGTTTGATAGTCTTGGATCATCTTCCACATTCATTTTTTGAGAATATATCATCATTGCAGGAGAAACTACATTGAGGGGGGCTACATAGTCTCTCTTTTTCTCTCTTATGGGGGATATTTTTCCTCACATGGGGTTTTATCCTTCTCATTCTTTTGTGAGAAAATTTTGTTTTCATCTATTCTTTGAAGAGGATTTTTTTCCCACTAGGGTTTCTCCTTTTCTCTATTTGTGAGAGATTACATTTTCACATGGGTTCCTAACATGGCCTAGTAGCTAGGACCCATATTTTCATCATTTTCATAATAATCTACTCCCTAAGTTGTACTTAATGGGGGGTGTTGGTGTGAATAAGGTTTCCTACCTAACTAGTTCACCTAGTAGGTCCTAGGAATCTTTTTATAAGTCTTAGGTCTCATGTGATGTTATCATATCTTATCATGTCATTTAATACTTTTTTCCTAGGCAACCATTTAATATTTGATGAGTTAGTTGTCTCATGACATAGGATTAAGACACTCATCATGATCCTATCTAATCCTATTGTAGACACCTAAAAATCTCCATGTCTTGCAACACCTAGACATCTTGTAGTATGCTTTGCCCTAGGTACCCATGTCATCATCTAATTAGTTAAATAAATCTTATTTATTTGACTAATTTCATTTATTCCCTTCCTATGCATAATCCATCCATTCCTCTAATGTTAATTAAATAATTTATATTATTTAATTAATTAAATCATTTCCATCCATTCCTCTAATGTTAATTAAATAATTTATATTATTTAATCAATTAAATCATTTCTATTAATTCTTCTAATGTTAATTAAATAATTTATGAAAGCATAAATTTAAAATTAATTAAATAAATCAAATATTTATTTAATTAATAAAATCTAAAAAGGATATTCTTGCTTTCTTTCCAAAATCTGAACTCATGTGTATCTAATTAATTTATTTAATTAGATAATTCATCAATTATCCTTCTCATCTTTTTCAGGATTTATTTCCTTTAAAACAATAAATCAAAATCTTTCTATCTTTTTAAAATCTTTTCTCATCTCGTTGTATTTCCTCTTTTGTCAAATATCAAATCCTTATCGAATCTTGTCAAATCTTATCTCCATCCACATCAAGGCTCTATAAATACGACCTCTCACAATCCATTTAGGGGGAATCCTCTTCAAGCATCCACACTCTGTCAAAATAATTCTTCAATATTCCATCCATCTATCCATCATTCTCCATTTGTCATTTTCATCATCAAGTCGTTATGTTGCTGAATTGAGCAACCAACATTCCTCCAACAAACAACCTTCAAAATCTCGCATTCTCATGCAGGTCGAGAAGAACCATGGAGGTCAATCAAGTCTAGTTTGAAAATTGGTTTGCATTTCTTTTGTTTATTTGCATTTTCATTCTAGTTTGTGCTTCATGGTGCTTGATAGGGTTTATTTATTTTGTTGTTTTCAACACATCCTTCAATGCTGATTTTTTCCCTATCTACACCTATATTTTATCTTGGCTATATAACCAAGGGGTTCTCATTTGTAGTTATATGGCATTCAATTCCATTACAATATTGATCATTTCATATTTATCTTCTCTCTTTGTGCTTTCCATTTGGCCTCTAGATCTTGGGTGGCTATCTCGATAGAAAAAGCTTGTACACTATCTATTTGTTTTATCTCATGAGGTTCCATCCAAAATTGTCATTAAGATGAGAGAGATGATGCAAGAAAGAGAAAATATCAAAGAATATGATCGAAATTTTAAGGAATTAGTGAGAAAAATGGATAAACCCCTTACTAAAAAACAAATGGCTCATATCTAGATTAGTACAAAGGTTAGAATTGCATTGGATGACACAATATTTGAAACTTATTCAAGTGTTGTAGAATTGGCCTACATTGTAGAGGCCTAATTATAGAGGAGAAATAAAAAAAATAAGTAGAAAATAAAGAAATGAAAAAATGAGAATATAATTAGAATAATTAGAAATTAAGAAATAAATATTAGAAAAAAGTTAAAACAATTTTATATAATTTCCCAATCAAATAAATAAATATAGTGAACTTATTGCTCTAATGAAGGACACTTCCGAAACAAATTCCCAATGATGAGGGGTGAGAAAAAAGTTGCAAAACTTAGAGTATACCTATACAAATAGCCTCTCATAGGCTGAAAAGTGTGTACTATGGAATATACAATGAATGGGATTAACATGAAACTGATGGTTTCCCATCCCTTTTATTAAGGGTAAGAGACAAAGAAGAAGAAAAATAACCTTAGTACAACCACTACTATGAAGAAAATGAACTTATGCATAAGGGAATGACGAGAGGAAAAGGATTAATAAAAAGAGCATCCCACACCGTAGACCATGGCTACAAACACTAGGCATAAAATCAATGCAACATCCCTATGGGGTAGTACACACCACTACAATTCATAAGTGAACAACATTCTACCAATTATCCTCCCAAAGAGAATAGGGGTTATTACAATAGTTATAAAGGAAGATGCGATATAGGTAGAGGTTATGGGAAAAGAAAAAGAGATGAGGAAACATGTTCTAAATGTGGCTAGATGGGCCATTATGCAAATTTATGCCAATAAGAATAGAAGAAAATTTGTGGGATCTTAGGAAACACTAAACATAAGTTATTTAGTTGTATAAACGCACAATAATATTCTAAGAATACACTGCCACATAAAAAGTGAGTATTTATATATACCTAACACCCTAAGAGTAGCAAAAGTGATAATGAGAGTATCCAAATAAATATCTCAAATTGTTAAATGGTGTATAAAATTTGAATTAGATGATGAAGAAGAAAAGACCTATTCTACCCTAATAGAAGAAGACTGATTAGAAAGGGAATACTTGGAAAGTAAAGAGGAATTAAAAATAAATCTATCATTAATTATAATAAGAAAAATAAAGTTATAGTATTTACCAAAGAGGGATAGACATGACAAAAAGGAAAAACATTTATAGAAGAGCAGAAGATGAAGAAGAAAATGAATACTTCTCAACCAAAATAAAAAATTTAATAGTTGAAAATGCTAGAAGAATCATTACAAAATTATAAAAGAATATAGAAGACTACCATAAGGCCTATTTTCAAAGAGAGAGGCCCAATTACTAAAAGAGTTGGCTAACTTTGCAAATGAAGAGAACATATGAGAAAAAATTAGACAATTTATAAAATATTGGAACAAAATGAAGTCGCCAGTTTAAATCAAAAAGTTAAAAATATGGTAAAAACTCCAAAAATGTGGACAAAAAAGTCTATTATGATAGAAAAACACATAAACAATATATAACTAAAAAATGTATTCATTGAACTCGGGGTAAATTTGATAATTATACCTAAAATTGTATGAGAGGAGCCAAGAAGACAGAAACTACATGAAATGCCTTATAACATAGCCCTGGAAAACATAATTGCAATAAGCACCATAAGGACATAGATAAATATAGAGGAAAAACTACTAGGAATCAAAAATAAATTTAATTTTCGCATGATTGAAATGAAAGAGTCATTCAACAAATTCAACATCTTGTTGAACATGGAATGGTTTGTCAAATATAATTATATATTTGAATCATAAAAGTAGAAGCTATCTTTTTTTACTAAGATAAGATAGTACATATCCCCTTATATATTGACATGAGTGGTGCATATATAGAAGTCACATAAGAAGAAGATTTGGATTTGGAAGAAGCGGGTTTATTTAGAAGGCTATATTTAGTGTGGAAACTATTTAAGATTGATACAAAGGGAGAAACCAACATAGAGGTGCAAATAATACTAGAAAGTGGTGAGTTGGTACATGGTTCACCCACAAAGCCGGTTTACAATTTCTAGGAGATTATGATTTTTGTTGAAATCACATATGTTTAGAAAATATAATGATTTAAGCCTTAAAAAGTTCCATTTAAATCATTCCAATTGAAGAGGGTTTGATCAAACTACCTTATATCAAACCCCCTTGGATAGAACCCCGCTAGTTTTAAACCATAGCTATAACAGAGTCTCCTTTACACCTATCAAAATGTTGATAAAAAACCACTTTTGATTTACCTTTTGGGGGATCAAATGAATTCATTTAAAATTTATTTTTTATAAGTATGTAGTCCTTATTATAAGCTTCCCAAAAAGTATAATTTTAAATAAATTTAATTTTATTATTATATCTATTTTTTATTTCTTGTGAATGTAGGCTTTTTACCGAAAATCAAGCTCTTTGTTCTGCACATGTGGAAAAATAGAAGATTATCAAAAAAAATGAAAAATATGAGTGCACTAAATATTGAAGTCTGTGATCCAACAAAAAAAATAAAATTGAATTTCAATACATACAAAAAAAGTTATGTTATACGGTCCACCTATGTCTGAATTGTAATTGGTTTGACTTCAAAATTTTATTAAGGAAAAAATATTCAATAAAACACTATGAAACCAATTGGAAGCACTAGATATCGTAGTTACAAATCTAAATTCAAAAAAAATATAATTTTATCCTTCATGGAAAAAAAGTTGTGTTATACGATGAGCATCACTCCTTAAAAATGGTGTTTACTGAAAAAAACTAGTTTTCAAAGGAGATGGAAAAAGAAGTGCAATCTGATTCCAAAAAATTTGAAAAAAATATATTTAGAATCTACAGACAAAATTTCACAAATCACTAGTTTGCCTCATCTTCAAATTCCTCACGGTTTAGCCGCTATAGGTGCCCGGAAGTGAAGATTTAGTTAGGAAAAATCAGTCCAGTGTCCAATTTGGCCAAAAATTGTAAACCACTATTGTGGGATCACCCTACAAATAGTGACGTTGTGGTATAATTTTATGAGTTGGAAGAGATAGATAGATGGACAAATAAGGTCCCAAGAACATGGAAGCTGAAAATGAGGGTGTTAGGAAGCAATATAAATATAAATAATCCACCATATA
Source organism: Sequoia sempervirens (assembly GCA_007258455.2). NCBI lineage: Eukaryota > Viridiplantae > Streptophyta > Pinopsida > Cupressales > Cupressaceae > Sequoia > Sequoia sempervirens. Next base: position 44,297,471 of record VDFB02000009.1, read on the forward strand.
TTAGAATCAGGAGGTATTTCAATAAGGATCCATAAAAAAGTAATAAATGGTACAACAAATATTTTTTATGGAAAATATGGAGATTAGAGAGATAACTAAAAGAGATGAAAACCTACCACAAATAAATAAAGGATGCCACATAAAGAATATGGTATTATATAGAAGGAAGATTGATAAAAACATAGTGAAAGATACTTTTAGGTCCTAAAATTATTGCTCACACTCATAGAGGAATCAATCTACTTCAAGCTAAGTAAATTTAATTTTGAATAGGGATTGATTGATTCATAAACAAAATGTGAGTGATTAAAGTCCAATTATTGAGAATGGATAATATTTCCTTCACTTTGGGCTTAGCTAGACCTAAGAGGGTGTTCCTAGAGGTATCCTTACTAAGATTAAACACAACTAAAAATAAGAAAATTCAAAACACCATTATAGTATCCAATACATACTTAGCCCCAAAAGTTGTCACTGGACCAAGGACTAACCTATTGAACATAAAACCTCTATTAAGTTGATAAAAATGCCATTGAATACATGCAATATAAAGGTATGTAGAACATGATTTTCAAAGATAAAATATTTAAGGCTCACTATTGATATTTTCTAGATAAATCATTGAACAATGAAATGCATATAAACTACCGCCTAACCCTATACTATTGGTGATTTTTTTTAGAATGTGGTGGGTCATAAGTTTCCAAGACCAATTCCTTATTTTTGGGTCACATGTCATAATAAACCAAGAAGAATAACACATCAAAATAACATTAAAGATATGACATCAAATAACTAAACATACTAAATAATCCCTATTCAAACTACAAAAATATATATGAAATGAGGAAAATACCATTGCAAACAATATCTACAACGAATTAAAGTGTTGTGATGCTTATCAAATTCTCATTACAATCATACCAAAAAATTTAGCAAGGGAAAAACCTAAACTAGAATTTGTCACAATTCATCATTTATAAGTTTCATAAAAAACTACAAATAACCAAGAATCCATTCAATTACAAATATCTACCATAAATAATTTAACTAACTCTTTGATATTCACGAATTATGTTTCTCAACAAGTGACTAGAGTTGAAAGAGTTAAACCCTAGACTTTTCTTGATGTTGGAGACATGATCCACCTATTTTAGAAAATGAGTTGATACTTATAACACATTTTCTAGTCATTGGATTTCTTATAGGACTTTGATTAAGAACTAGATATCATCAACCAAGTATGTGAAACAAGTAAAAAATTCCATGAATTTATCTGAGATGGTAGCCTTGACTTGGCATAGGACCATTTTTATTTGGAATTCAATCATTGCATTCATGGTAGTATGGTTTCCTTCAACATCCACCATTGATTTTACATGAAGATATATCTTTGGGCATATGCATGATTTTTTGGATATGAAAAATCTTTATAGAGTAGCTACATGGTCAAATTGGTCCATTCATGACATCTTGGGAGATCCAAGGGAGTAGTTTGGAGAAAAAAGGGAAATTATGGGAATTTGAAAAAGGTCAAAATATTAAAAAATGAGTTTTGGGGATTCCTTGTGGAACTAGACTTGGGACTTGGAGGTGGAGGAGATCTAAAAGTTAGATCAAACTCTGCATAGAAAGAAATGAATGAAAAAATTCTTAGGAAACCTTCACAAGAATTCAATGTAGAAGTGAGATAGGATCTAGATATTGGACTATAA